>JAFVLL020020992.1:0-13068 GCA_021397915.2 Tor tambroides | reverse complement strand
TCTTTGTGAAGATGGGGGCCAGCTGATCAGCACAGGATTTCAGACAGGCTGGTGTGACACCGTCTGGGCCTGGTGCTTTTTTCCTTTTCTGCTTCCGGAAGACCTGGCGCACCTCGTCTTCGCTGATCTGAATTGCAGGTGTGGGGGAGAGGGGGGTTGCTGGAGGTGTTAATGGTTGTGTGGAGAGGTGTTCAGGGCGGGTGTGGGGTGTTTTTTCAAATCTGCAATAGAACTCATTCAGATTGTCTGCCTGTTGTTGATTCTCTGGTTAAGCTGGTAAAAGCTGGTTTAAGCTGGTTAAAGCTGGTCCCGAGCTGGTTATATGCTGGTTATGAGCTGGTTTAAGCTGGTTATAAGCTGGTTATGAGCTGGTTTAAGCTGGTCCTGAGCTGGTTATAAGCTGGTTAAAGCTGGTCCCGAGCTGGTTATATGCTGGTTATGAGCTGGTTTAAGCCGGTCATGTGCTGGTCCTAAGCAACTAGCTCCTGCTCAGGACTAGCTCATAACCAGCTCAGGACCAACAAAAGACCAGCTTAAACCAGCTCAAACCAGCTGCCATGATTCAAAACATACCTAACCAGCATATGCTGTTTTTTTCAACAGGGAAATCTAACATTAAAGTGTTTTAACTTTAAACTGACACTTGGCCAAAATAGCTTTTGAGTCCATAATCCATAATAATGCTTTCTCCAGTGAAAAATTTATGTCTACTGTTGTGCTCTCACATCAAAATCCACTGATATATTTGCTTATAACTGTTTCACTTGATCTGTGCATATTTCTCTCCTGATTCAGACAAGACTTTTTCAACGGAGAAAGCAATACTATGCATAGAGAACTCATATTTATAACCAGGCAAAGACATATATAAAAACATGAAGCTTTTCGTTTGATGGACTGGAGTCGTGTGAATTACTTGTGGATTATTGTGATGTTTTTATCAGCTGTTTGGGCTCTCATTCTGACGGCACCCATTCACTGCAGAGGATCAATTGGTGAGTAAGTGATATAATGCTAAATTCCTCCAAATCTGTTCAGATGAAGAAACAAACTCATTTACAAACTGTGAAGTTGCAGTTTTTGCATATTTTCTTTCTCTGACGGTATACTGGTACTATATTGAACAATTATTGCCATTAATAATATTGACAGAGAAGGAGCTTTAATAAATGAGTTTTTGTAGATGGACACTTGGTCGCTGCCTATGATGATGCATTTTCATCTTTGAAACTTGGAGGCAAGAACAACATCTCTGCAGCCACTGCCTTTTAGCCATTAGCTTGTAATAGGGGTGAGATGGTTTGTTTACATACAGAGCCAGACCTTTGGTTTCTAGAATAATAGAAATTGTATACCTGTACAGATGTATATAATGATGCTTTGTGTCATGTAATGCATATTGTCCAAATCAGGAAACACGCAAGTCAGATTACCATTGCTTTTGTTCCACCACAGCACTTTGAGAAGATGACTGTTTGTATGCGGGCAGTTTTTACATCTGAAAGAGGGCAATTAGGGAGAGGAACCACATAATAGATCAGCCCTTATATGAACACACAATGAGTTAGTCAAGCATAGTTAAATGCAGCACACTGAGAATGGATCTTATATGTCAGAACATTATATTATGATGGACAACTTTGAGCATCTCTTTTGGAAAAGGGTTTGGATGTAATAATTTTTGAAAGCAATTTTTAAGGTGAGTGTTACAGCTATTGGCATGATCATGACAGTACTTTTATGACTTGTTATGCTTTGATGATGTATGTTCCTTGTAAAATGCTAGTTATGACTACATTTTACTTTACTAAAATATTATAAATATTCATAAAATAAATAAATGGAGTTGATTAATTTGATGGTATTATATAAATATCACAAGATTATATTGAAAATAAGTAGGCCTACATTTTATTTAAAGCCTTTATATTTTTATATATACTTATATATTCCTTTCATTATTTCTTTTACTATATGGCCATTTAACAATATCTCTTGGACATTTGACCACCACTCTATAGACCCCAGATGCCCTTTTTAGGATTTCCCTTCATTATTTATTGATTAATGGCTGGCATTGCCAAGCAGGAGGAGGTTCATTACGCTAATCTAACACTTTGTTTGCTTGTGCATGACAAAACTGCACTTGTGTGGTGTAGCTTAATTGTATTAATTTATATAAATCACTGACACAATAACGAGACAGTTTAACAAGCCATGGTTTATTGTTGTTGCTTTTACTATTACAGAGTAAGAAAAAGAAAAATGTAGTTTCTTCAGTGACGCTGGAGTCACTTACCACAAGACAAACAAGAATTAATTGAACATTAATATGAACAGCAATTTAAAGGTTTGTGGATTTTACAGTAGATATCGGCATATTTTAGAGGCTGTTGTTGCAGTCATTTGATATTTCATGTGGAAAAGATGATGTTTGGCGTTTATTTGTTTGGTGTGAGACAATGCATAGATCTAGTCACTTAGATAACTTGCTTCTAACCATTTATAACACCAATGAAATTTAATCTAGTCCTCCCCTGAGCCTCTTGATTGTAACCTTACCCAGCAGTTGGCCTAGGTGAATAGCTAGGCTTGGATTTAAACAGGTTCATTTAGGGTTTGTGGTATGCATTACGTCTTGTCAGGGAGACTAAGCTTTGCGTCTACACTGATATTTTTTTTGCTTACCTTTATATTTACCCTTATATATTAATATGTATTTAGTTCCTAATGAAAGTAATGCTGTATATATCCTGCTGAAAAATAATCTGACTTTAGGAGTGCTATTTAATATTGTAATGAAACAAAACAAACCAACTTGTTATATTGATTCTTTATTTTGCATTTTATTAATTACATTGATAGTCATAACTGCTGCACATTGGAAATGGATTGGACAAGCAGCTCATAACCTCTTCTTGGACTTGTTTCAATGCATAACAGCTGAATAGCTGATGCACTGTAGAGGCAAAATTACTCAACTTAAATTACACTGATAACCATCTCTTCTAGCAAGGAAAATGACAACCAAATTAAATCATGAAAAAATATGTTTAGCGCAAATATCACCTACATGTAATATCACATACATATCCAATAATTGATGGGATAGTGAATATATGAAGTTAACAATAAATGGGGTCACTCTATATTTAGAACTTTTCTGATTAATATTTCATTATTTCTTAGTGAACTGAATACAGTCCAGCCATTAAGAATTAATCCCTACCAGTGTCATGAACTCCGGAATATTAAGTGGTCAACAGAGAAATGATCACGCAGCTTAGTATGTAAATTTGTGATTCCTGTCCATGATAAAAACTGAATTTCCTAAGAGCGGACATATTATACATATGTATCAGACAGTTGATAGCATCATAATAATGCATGCTGATAATCGTTTGAATTTTCTCCTGCTCATAAAAATATATTTAGAAGTGCTAATTTCTCTCCAAAGTCATCCTGCCAATAAAGTTTGACATTAAAAAACATATATCATGTCTGTCTAGACATGCAAGCTAAATATGTATACTTTTTACATACACTTTTGCTCAATTTTATTTGGTGTAAACAATCAAAAAATTGTTATATCAATTCAGTTAATTCAAAAGATCTCCATCTCCAATAATTCTGTTAGATGGTTGATAATTTTGCTTTAAATCAAAATATCATTCTGCAAGTCACTGCTCAATCAAAAAACAGAAAATAAACTTGTCTGGCACAACAATATAAAATTACAAGCTTTTTATTTGTTTGGTACTCTAATAATATTAAACATTTAACCCACCTCAAATGTGATGGAGGAGACATTCCTCTTCGGTCAGTATCATTGCCATACTTAGGTTCTATTTGGAAATGTCCTCAGACACAGTTTAGTAACAGCTCAGCCAACGTGCATTATTTATATAGGAATGAGCCAAACAGATAATGTTACCCTAAGTCAGTGTAGTTGATACATTTAAGGTGCCCTTCGCAACTATCACGGGGAGCCCTCGCATACTTTCAAACACATGCATCTGGAGCTCTTGAAGGACACTACCTGCAAAACTCAAGAGGACAAAAAGTGTAACTGGAGTACTTTTTTTGGCTTGAAAACGCTTGTAGCACATGACAAAAGGGATGCTGACATTCATGGATGCCTGTTTCATCTGTGGGAAATCTCTTGCCAAAATTAGCACTACAGCCAAGGACACAACTCTGTCAGACATTTCTGAAATGTAGGAGGATGTGTGAAATGACGAATTCACCTGTAAGGTAGAGTCCTGAACAAAAGGAGCTATCAGCATTTTGGCTTTTGTGTTAAGTGGAAATGCTTTTGCGTATACTCAAAAGACAAAATTAGACATATAATTATAATAACTTTTTTTGTGATGTAAGTGATCTACTTGCACTTTATACTCACTTACTCTGTGTTGAACCTGTATTGCACATGGAACATTTGTGTTTTGTGTTTGTGAACAATTTGAGTTTTCTGTCACTGACCACCCATTTTTGACACAGTGACATATATTAGCGTGGTTTTTGGAGAAGGATAAAATGCCACCAAAGAAAGCAGACAAAGCTGCACCTAAGAAAGGTGCAAAGGGGGAAGCAAAAGAAGATACAAAGGCAGCAAAAGATGACAAGAAAGGGGGAAAGGGAGGCAAAGAGGCTCCTAAAGGCAAAGGGAAAGAGGATCCAAAGAAAGGAAAAGGAAAGGGCAAACAAGCTCCTAGTGAATCTGAGGAGGCATCCGATGTGGAAAGAAGTGAGGTTGAAGACAGTGAAGCAGTGGATGAAGAGGATGTGCAAAGTGAGGATGATGGTGGTAAAAAGGGAAAAGGAAAAGCTGCTCTGAAGGGAGCATCCAAAGCTATGGCAGTGAAGGCTGTAGCTAAGCCAAAGCGTGGCCAGGCAGCAGAGGAAGGCGTTGATCCAAAAACTGGTAAGCGTGCCAATATTAAGGCTGCATCTAAAGCTGTGACAGGATTCCAACCTGAAGAGAAGAAGCCACAATTTCAGCTAGGTAAAATGAAGGACATAAACCTGAAAGGGGCCTCTTCAGCTATGACGGGCTTTGCTGTTCAGGGTCAGCAGAATGTTCAAAAGAAAGATGATGCAAAAGCTCATTTAAAAGGAGCTTCTAAAGTTCTCACAGGTCTGACAGGAAAGTCCCCATTTTTTTCAAAGCCTGCCCCAAAACAGTCTAAAAAGCTAAAGAGCACATCTAGGCTTTTCATGGGACTATCTGGCAGCAAGAAGAAAAAAGGTATGACACCAAAGGCATTACAAAGTACATCAAAGTTGTTTTCAGGTTTTGGAAAGTCCAAAGCTACAGAAGATGACAAAAATAAAAAAGAGGAGGGTGGAAGAACATTCTTATTACTCAATATTGGTGGAAAGGCGAATAAAAATGCAGCAGCCACCTCTGGACTGGGAGGCAAATTCAAAGGGTTTTTTGGTAAAAAGAAAACTGGAGCTGCACAATTCAAGAGTAAAGGATGGGCTCTGGGGAAGATAGCAGGAGCAGCAAACTGGCTAACTAACAAATTCATCTCATCCAAAACATCTAGAAGACTAGGTCGCTCTGTTCGTTATGACAGGTCAAGTGTGGGGCGATATCACGGCTATCAGAATGGAGGTTATGAATATGATGAGGGTGAGTTCAGCTACGAGGAAGATGACTATGTTCAAAGCAGTTATAGCAGAAATAATCCCCAGGGAGGATATCGAAGCAGAAATCATGACAGCTATGGTCAGGGGCGCTACAGAGGACCACATCAGTATGATTACTTTGAAGAAGACCAGGAGTATTATGATTATCCTGAAGATGAGTATAGATTCTATGATGAGGAGAACGAATACTATGATCCCATGTATGAGGATGAGTATGGAGATGAGTATGTTGATGAAGATTATTATGATCAGTATCAGTATGATGGAAGACAACCTTATGGTTATTATGATGATAGAATGGACTATGGTTACAGGCACCAGAGAATTGATGAATTTGGATACCCTGTTGATGGTATGGAATACTATGATGAAATGGGTTATGCTATGGAAGATGAATATGGCTACCTTGGTAATGATGTGGAATATTATGACTATGGATACTATCCAGAACAGTTTGACTATTATGGTGATCAGCAAAATTATTATAGTCACTATGATGGAGTTTCAGATGCCTACATGATGTATCCAGGTTATCAAAATGTATACAATCAAAACCAGTACATGTACAACGGAGAAACTGCAGCGGTTTACATTGACCCTCAGATGGCTGTTAACCAGCCATTTATGTACACGGTGGAGGACGTCATGGAACCAACAGAGCCCTCAGAAATGTACGCTAATGAATATGTTCAAATACCAACTGAAGGAATATTGACTGAGGATTCATTCAGATTTCCAAGACCACAAGTAAAACTGTTTGGAAAAGAAAAACTTGAAATTTCAAGTCCAGTTTCTCAGATTCCCAGGACTGATCTTGAGATGTTTCCAGACCAATTTGAATACCAGCCACTTGTTTCACCTATGAGCGTTCCTCTATATACTCCACAGCAACCGGAAGCTGTACAAAGGTCATTATCTCCCACCCCTATATTAATTCAGCAAGCACCAGCACATATTATACTGCCTAGTAGTCCCATTTTAACCCGATCACCCCAAATACCATCTTCGCCTGTTCTTCAAGCAAGACCTTTTTCATCTCCAATGCCAGTGTCACCTGTCCTAAGTAGACATTCTTTTGGACCTGTTGGACCCATACCACTCTCAACACCAGCATCTCCAGTTCTATCTGCAAGGAGATTCGATCCAATTATGGGTGATCCAGTCTCTCCCCATTTAGTCTATCCAGATCCCATGTTTCAGAGACTTGATTTTCCACATGAAAATATCCAACCAATAACAATGAGACAATTTAATCATCTCCCTTCACCACAGCTCTCCTTAAGACAAAGCAATTTTTCAACTCGAAGCAGCCCTATACCTCGCCAAAGATCTGATATGTATGAGGAAATGAGTCCAAGGTTCTCACCAAGGCAGTCTAGAATGTTTGGCCCAGCATCATACAATAATAATGCACAAAGGCAGTTCTCTCCTATTCAAAGGAGAAAATTTAGCCCCCCTTCTTCTCCACAACCATCCAGAAGAGCGCCATCACCATTAGCTTCTTTAAGGGGAAAATCTCCAACCCCCCAGAGAAAGCCATTTGGTTCTAGAGCACCATCCCCTCTTGTTAATGGAAGAGAGAGTCCTCCAATGTCTCCACGAGGCTCAATGAGAAGAAGAAGTCCTCCTTCTTCACCTAGAGCAACCCTGAGGCACAGTGCTAGTCCTGCCCCTCCAATAAAATCTCGTTTCAGGCCAATTGGTAGAAGTAATCAGGAGTCTTTCATGTCATCAAGATCTATGAGAAAAAGCTCTCTTTCACCACAACCATCATTACGGAGGAGGAGCCCTCCACTGTCTCCAACAATAGGCCAACAGTCACCAGAGGAGAGCTCTCCATACCCACCTCGCAGAGCCAAATCTCCCATCCAAAGACCTGTGTCTCCAAGACCAATATCCCCCTTTGCTTCTAGACCTCAGAGACCTCTTTCACCATCACCATCAGCGTTTTCTGGCAGAATCCAACGTGACCCACAACATCTGCCTACTCGTTCATCCACACGTAGATTCAGAGGATTTGGTGGGAACAAAGTGCCAATGGGAACAGTTAAGCCATCTCCTGTCAATCCAATTTTTCAAAGAAAAGGTCATCATGGTACTCCTCAAATGCAAAATGCTGCTCCATTCAGGTCTTCCATCCATAATGCATCCATGGGTTCAGGAGCTTTGAATCAGAGTGCTAGATCCTCCCCCATCATGTTGGCAAGGCAAGGTTCCAGACCAGCAGGGTTTCAAGACTCGAAGAGATTCCTTCCACCTGGAACACCAAATCCACAAAGAGGTTTTCATAGACCTGTTGGGAGAGGGCGTCCTGTTGTGAGAGTACCAATAAGTCCCATTCCTCTCAGGCAATCAATAAGAGGCCAGAGCCATCCTTTTGTAATGAATGCTCAAGCACCTTTTCCTCAACAGGTTCCAATAAAACAGCCTGGAGTGCCTTCACCACAACTGTCTGTGAGACATGTTCCAACCCCATGTCCATCACCTCAACTTTCAGTGAGAGCTGGTTCACCAATGTCTGTACGATCCCCATCGCCGATCCTCTCATCCTCTATACAGAGAAATGCTCTGCATAATGAATTAATCAATCGCGCCTCACTCAGATCACAATTTCCATCGAGTATCACTCCTCAGCCTCAAGTAATAACTGAATTTGCCCAGACAGTTGAACAAGGGTCGTCTCCTCTACTAAGAAATGCTTTACAGAACCCAAATCTTGCTGCTGCTTCATTCAGTTCACCTCTTCCAAGGTTTAAATCTCCAATGTCGCAGATCAACCAAGGTTTATCTCAGAGCTCTTCTCCAGCCTTAACAAATGCATTGCAAAATCCACTTCTCCGTAATGCCACTTACCGCTCACCTCTACAAATGTCTGCATCTCCTCATTCTATAGTGGCACCTCAAGAGGTTCAGGTAACCAGTCAGTTGTCTTCTCCAATGCTCTCTAATGCATTGCAAAACCCTTACCTACGTAATGCGTCTCTCACTTCCCCACTGCAAAGAAGCACATCTCCATATTCTTCTGCAGCTGCTCAGCAGGAACCGCAGAACATTTTGCAATCTTCTTCAGCACTAACCAATGCACTAAAAAATCCTCAGTTACGCAGTGCTTCATATATCTCACCTCTTCAGCGGAATACATCTTTATATGCTCCAGTGTTGTCACAACCCGAACAGCAAGTATCCGTATTATCAAATGCACTTAAGAATCCTAACTTAAGAAATGCATCCTATACCTCTCCTTTACAGAGAAGTCCTACTCCTTTCCTGCAAGCACAGGATTATTCCTCCCCTTTGTCAAATGCATTAAAGAATCCAAGCCTTCAAGGTGCCTCCTTTCGACTACCTGATACATCAATAATATCTAGGAATTTTGGAGGCCAAAAAGAGGAGACTACTACATCTGTTCTGTCAAATGCTTTGCAAAACCCTAGTCTCCGGAAAGCAACTTACAGGCTCCCAGATGGTACAATAATATCAAGAAATGAGCCAGCACAACCAGCTCAAGCTTCTTCACTGTTATCCAATGCTCTTCAGAATCCTAACATTCGAAAAGCAAGTTACAGGCTTCCCGATGGAACACTTGTATCCACTAGCACTGATGAAGCTGAAGACACAACAAATTCCTCACCATACCTGGGAAGTGCTCTACAGAATATTAACCTACGTAAAGCATCCTATAAACTACCGATGGCTCTCTCTTTTCTCGAAACCAACCAGCCAGAACAGTCATCCTCCACTTCTAACAGAGTACTCTTCTGAATTCAGCATTCGTAAAGCTTCCTACAGACTTCCTGATCTGGAACCCTTTTGACTGACTCCTGAACAAGAACCAGAAAATCAATTTCATCTAATTTGTCAAGTGCTACAAAATGTTGGTAAAAGGCCAACTATAAGCTTACACCTGTACCTCTAGCTGTTTAGAAATCCAAAACAAGAACAAGCTCCCCCCTCAATGCTGTCCAGTGCCCTTCAGAACCAAAACCTTCGTAAAGCATCTTACAGATTGCCTGATGGATCAATCGTGACAAGAGGTCAACCAGCTCAAAGTGAATCTCCCACATCACCCTTTCTGGGAAATGCCTTGACGAACGTTAACTTACGCAAAGCATCCTACAAGTTGCCGTCGACACTGGGACGTTCTCCAGAGGACCCAAGGTACGCAGTAGTGACCCCTCAGATTCAGGGCCAGTCTGGTGAACACTGGGCTCAAAATCAAATACTAGATCTTCATGAGCCAGATGATGTCTGGTCCTCAGAAAGAGTCCTCCCTCATCATACTGTTCAGAACCTCACAAAATGGTCCATGTATAGGGATGAAGAACTGGAGAATTTTGTCATCCCTGTGTTTCCTGGCCAAGAGACAGATAGCACAGAACTTGCGTGGCTACCAGATAGAGAAGGTGAACCTCAAGGGAACTGGTATGACAAGGTAACATAACTGGCATATAGTTGCTGTATAAAAGAAGCTGTTGCTTAGTTTTTTTGTTGCTATCTAGACTTTACCTGTGAAATTGTCATACACTAGATATAAATACACTAGAAAAATATCTGTGCCACTAAAATGATGCTATAGTATGACTGATTTGAAGCTTCAGATTAAAAGATTAAATTAGATTAGAAAGACTGAAATTTAGGTTTAAAACTATGGGTAAAAAATAATGCCAGGCAATGTCAAATATAAAACGAAAATATTATGACTTGTTTATTTAGTGGATATTAGGCAATATAGACTATGGATGACTGCATGGATAGATGGATGGATATTTTTTATAAAAATAATCAACATAAAATATAAATGACTGGGCAAACTCAAAACAAGAACAACAGCCACAATGCACCAAAATACACCTGCCACACCAGCTATATTACAACAGCATACAGGTATCATTTCAACAGACCTTAGTCAGAGTAGCAGCATATTAATTTTTTTCACAGAATGAAAACAATGCTGCGAGAGACGGAAATACGGTGTGTTCAATTGATTGTACATGCCAGTTGCTGATGAAATATCTTAGAAAAAATCTCAATAAATCCACACATGCCCTTGCAAAGACTATAAAACTTGTAAGCCTGTACCTCACAGCTTTATTTTCATCTTTCTAAAATTCAATAAGACATCAACCCTGACTAATGTCTGTAAGGAAATATAGTGTGAAATATTGGCCTTATATCATGATTGGTTTACACATTGTTTACACAATATTTTTCTTTGACTGGAATGCTTTTTAGATGTACTCAATTCGAAGTCTGCCCACAATGCTGTACCGTGAACGTGCAGAGGAGGATGGCTTTGAGGACATGACACAACTTGAGTATGAAATTATTGAATAAGATGAATGCTATTTAACTATACACACACACATATACAGTATATATGATAACTGAAATTTTGTGTTCAAATTTAAAAGAAAATGCTTTCGTAAAGAATAAATCTCTTTCCAGGGAGCTGCACGAAGGTGCTGTGTTGCTGAATTTGAAGAAAAGGTTTGAACGCAATTTGATATACGTAAGTAAATTGCAAAGTCCACTGCATATTTGCATATCTTAGTTAAAAAGAAGCACATAAATGTATTATTCATGTGTTTCTTTAGAACTAAAAAGTATGTATTTTAAAACCACTGGTTAAATAAAATTTAAACGCTATTATACTGTAAAATGTTAATTGCTAAGAATTTTGTGAACTTTAAAATGAATAAAAATTCAAATTAAATTCAAATTCAATTAATTAATGAACTGTTATCAAAAACAGATTATGAACAAATAATTTTGTTTTCTTCCAAGACTTACATTGGAAGCATCCTGGTGTCTGTTAACCCATACAAGATGTTCAACATCTATGGAACAGACATGGTTCTGCAACACAAAGGACATGCGCTTGGAGAGAATCCTCCGTAAGTTCATTCATTCATTCATTCATTCATTCGTTCACTCACTCACTCACTCACTCACAATATTAAATGAACAAATTAATTCATTTATATTTTTTGCACCTTAAAACTATTTAACTGGCACTTTTATAAAATGAAATTTCTTATCAATACAAGGATAATTCCTTATATTGTACTTTTTTCTTTAATGTTTTGTGCTTCTCCATTGTGTCTGCAGACATCTATTTGCTATTGCAAATGCCTCATACACAAAAATGATGGATGCCAAAGAAAACCAGTGCATTATTATCAGGTAGGATTTAGGTACACATCTGGTTATCTCACAGAATTGTGAAGTGAACACTGTTCAACTAACCTAACTCATTATAATGTTGTATGGAAATAACAAATAAGGGAATTGTCAGAATTCAAATAGCTGATCTATGTCCTGTCACCTCAAGTAGTCTTTTACACTGATGGAACCATCAGTGTCAGTTCTACTTGACACAACTGATCGCCTGGATCACTTTAAACCTAGCTCTGACGGTGAGAGCTGTAAGGAAAGACTACTGATGTCTAGGCCATGATTGCACCAGCAGATCATGTCTCTGTGAAATGCACCCATGGCTGTTCAGAGTAGCTGGAACGACAGTCAAACTCAAGCATTCGATTTCACCTCTGTCTGATGATCAGACACCTAGCTCATTACTTAAGTGCATAGCAAAAGACAAGGAAATCGGTTCCTCACATGCCAAGCCTCATTCTCTGCCAATTTAAAGTGCAATTAAGTAGTTAAACTGGTAATTTAGGGGGTTACAGTCATCATGTGGTTTAAGTGTGCTTATTGCCTTTCAGTGGGGAGAGTGGCTCTGGTAAAACAGAGACCACAAAACTAGTTCTCCGGTACTTAGCCGCAATACATCACAAACAGAACATCACACAGCAGGTATGAGTTAAGCTTATAAACTCTTTTTAAACTATTTAAACTGTTCATGTACAATTTATAACTCATCTTTTTCTTCTATTTTACTTATATGCAACGATATAGATTGAGGTATTGTACTTCTGTATGGCCTTCTGTTGTTTGTACCCTATATGTTGCATGGGTTGTTGCACTTTGTGATCTGCAACATGTGCAAACAGTAAATATTAAGACTTGCCAAAGATTGTATCTTTTAAAAAGTGCATTTCGTCTTATTGCACTAGCAGATTTTTTTTTGACAATCTGCAGAATGCAGTAATACAACATACACTCACATTCAAGATATAATCTATGAACGCATATCTCATGCAG
Source organism: Tor tambroides (assembly GCA_021397915.2). Classification (NCBI taxonomy): domain Eukaryota; kingdom Metazoa; phylum Chordata; class Actinopteri; order Cypriniformes; family Cyprinidae; genus Tor; species Tor tambroides. The sequence continues at coordinate 249 of JAFVLL020020992.1, read as the reverse complement.
TGTTGCTCTTTTAAGTAAATTGATCTTGTTTTAAGTATTTGAGATAGTTTAACAGGAATTAACAGGACAGTACTTTGCAGTGTTGTACAAATTACAGCAGTTTATTACTACATCCTTCACGTAGTTAAGTATTTATGGCTTAATCTACAGATTCTCGAAGCAACTCCTCTTTTAGAGTCTTTTGGAAATGCCAAAACCGTACGGAACGATAACTCCAGTCGATTTGGGAAATACATGGAAATATTTATG
>JAFVLL020020991.1:0-79653 GCA_021397915.2 Tor tambroides | reverse complement strand
CTCAGCTGCTCCAATATTGTTAAAGTTATGGTTTCAGATGTTGGCTCTTTATAACTTGCTGTTTTAGCACAATTTAGTATGCAAATAAAGGTAAAATGGAAGAGTATCCATAATTCAGTATGCAAATTTTTCAATGATGGCATCAGTGTTGGTTCAAGTCATTGGCAATATGAGTCTAAGGTAGATTATCAACAAAATGGTGCTGAAGTTTTATGTTAACTGAGATTTTAGAGTTTGATTTTGCGTAAATTAAATGTTCCATCACAGACACTGCTGCATTAGATCCAACAAATAACCTGACAGCATCTTTGAATTGTAAGATTGAAAAAGAAACAGACAATAATGCATTTCTTTAATTCATAATCACTATGTATAGTTTCAGTCTAATTAAATAAGTCCCAAATACTTAGATTGCACAACAAGCATCACTGTGCTGTCACTGACTTTCACCTGCTGTCTCTCACTTCTCCCAGTTCAGACACCTCCACAGGAGCTCTAAAAAATGTTAAAAAGTTAGCAAAAAAAGTTGGAGCCACTCAGCTCTAATGTCGGCTGAAACCAGTTTCTGGGGTTTAGGCTCCATGCTAAGTCAAGAGCGTAGTTAGCATCAGGACCCTGCTGTGTTGATGAAGCCGAGTACGCTGTAATCTGTCTCCCTAACAAGCAGAGACACGCAGCCAGATTCTCCCACGAGACTGAGCTTCGCCATGGGCCTCGCTGCTCACACAGAGCCCTGATCGGCCCTGATTACCCCTGGGAGTTTCACACTCATAGGAAACGTTTCCCGTATTTATAAAAATAAGGAAGCAGTGGATATAACTTGGCTATACAGGGTATCTGGGGAATGGAAAGTGTCCTTGCTAGCATAGATGCAGTTCTGATTTGTTGTGGCTGCTGTTATGACAACTGGTGGGAGCTATTTGTCTTTCTGTGGTTTGTTTGTGCATGTGATCTACCTCATATTCGCTTCAAATGGTGCTCAGCGATACACCCAGGTGGCAAAAACTCATTTATCATAGCTAGCAAAGCAAAATCCATGAAAATGGACACAAGCAGAGTAAAAGAAATGCTTTATTAACCTAAAACAAGTCAACAGTTCTGAGGGATGCTATTTCTTTTTCTTACTTGCCAACGAGAACATGGGCTACTATATGTTTAGAATGGAATACTAGAGTATAGCATACTACAAAGTATGCATTGTATTCTACTTACTGTTGTTTAAAAATGATATTTGAAATATGTGAATCATTCCGCATTATGCAATGATATTTTTGTTAAACTAGTATTATTTAAACAAGTATTACATTGTTGTCTTAGACATCATCTTTGAATATTAAATTTGGCAGTTAATTTGCTTTTTTTCATTTCAGGATTGTATTTTTAATCCTGTTTTGTGCAAAGTCTCATAACTTCTGGTAGTCCAATAAAATAACCAAGGGTCAAGAAAGGCATGTTTAAAAATCATTGTACTGTATACTAGGTTGTTTGGTTGTATATTGTACATTTTGTCAAATGTAGTACACTTGTATTTTTGAAATTTCTTACCCTATTGAGATATTTTTCTCACCCCCTTTTTTCTTATTTTAAACATTCAATATATATTCTCTAAAAACAAGTTTTACTATGTTTGTTTTGCAAGTGTCTTGTTTTAGGATTTTTTTAATTAGATGATTTTACTGCAGTGCACAAGTTTGGGATCAGTAAAGTGTTTTTGAAAGAAGTTTCTTATGCTCACTAAGGCAATTATTTTATTAAAAATACAGTAAAATTGTGGTATATTATTACAATTTTAAATAACTATTTTCTATTTTAATATATTTTAAAATTGAATTTATTCCTATGATGGCAAATCTTTATTATCTATTTACCATATTTATAATGTCTTTCTTTTTATACTATGTCTTTAAATTATTTTTGATCAATTTAATGCATCCTTGCAAAATAAAACTATTAATTTCTAATACAAAAAAATCGTACTGACCCCCAAGCTTTTGAATGGTAGTGTAGGTCAGTTATTCCCTGCATATTAAAAAACATACTGTGTAGGGATACACAATATTGAATACAAGCCAATAACTGCTATCTGATGAGCCAATAATTATTTCCATGTTATATGATATTGCAAATCTAAACTAAACTAATTTTATTCATAAATGCACATAGTTCTGCTGTTGTTACTGTACATGTGCACAGCAACCCATGACAATATGCACTCTTAAAAGAAAAATGCACTTTTTAGTTACATTTTGGCCACAAATCTCTCACTATCCCTTTAAATAAGTCATAATGACAAGAGTTATCTAAATCTTACAAACAGACAAACAAAAATATTTAAATAACCACTACTGATAAATCAAAGAATTCGTCCATCATGGCTGATAACCGATATATATTTTGCATCCCTAATGTGGCATTGAGAATTCATGATTCATACTCCAGAAATAGTAGTATTCTGTTCTAAACATGGCCATTGACTTTCTGATACTTGAAAGTGATGTTTCACCTCAGCACATATTAGCAAGGTATGTCTGGACATATTTCAATCTTTGAGTTGCTATCACTTAGAGGCACGCAAACATACAGAACTTTATCAGTAGAGCTGTTGCCCTCACAGTTGTTGGCTGTCATGTCTGGGTTAATTAGAGAAGAAAAAGCCATTGGAGTGGATCCCCACATGACCCAAGGTGAGCTGAGGTACGCCCGCATCCTACACAGTCCCCATTGATCAGACTGAGCAGTGTGATTGAATTAGAGGAGCCGCTAGCAGCCATTGCTTGCCAGGACCAGTACCGCAACAGAATTATTCACATTCTCTCCAGGGCAAAGCACAGCGGAGTAGGGGGGTGAGGAACAAGAAAAATAAATGAGAGCAGAGTGCCGGCATTCTGGAGGGAACGAAAGAGAAAACCATAGTTTTTTCTGGTTGACATGCCAATTTGTATGACATTAGCATCGCTCTTAATGGGTTTGTGTACAGAAGTAGAAATATATCACGGGGGAAGTTATAATGTCCAACCGTACTGATTTAAATGCCGCTTGAACACTCTAAGCTTTGTTCAGAAGACAGTGATCTGTGTGAGCTTGTTTGGTAGCCATATGGTGGAGAAACAATTCGATTTGAGGGCTTTAATGTCTCCATCACTTTTTCTTCTTGGAGGTTTTTCTGTGTTTTTTGTGTGTGTGTGTGGTGGAGGCTGATCTGTTTTAGGAAATGTGCAAACTCTCCTGTGTTTGAGCCGGATGGATCGATCTACATACATATTTCATATTCTTTTTGTTGAGGATGGCCTGTCTTTTCTCTCACCAACCGTTTGAATTCACTCGTCTTCAAATGTGCCAAAGTTTTGAAGAGCTTGCTTTACCTTCAGCCCTTCAGTGTTTCATACAGTAGCTTTCCCTGACGGATTCTCAAGTTTTTGTTTTCACTTGTCTTTGTCTTTCCATAGGTGAAGAGCGACTAGAAGCAGGACGAGAGTGTGTTTCTCTTCAGTCCCTTTGTGGACATTTGTAGTGAGTGAGGGTCTTTATGAGAGAGTTCTGGTGCCTCTTTCAGAGGCTACTTGCTGGTCACGGTTTATCGCTCCATCGATGTGAATTCAGTAGAGAGAAACCAGAGAGAGTGTGAAGAAGGAAGATGCCGGTGTGTCGATACGTCTGTCTGGAGCAGATCTTCAGAATGTTGCCCCTTCTTAGATGTCTCTGCCAAATGTCAAAGCTGAAACCTCATCAGAAGCCCAGTAGGCTTGTCTTGCGTCTTATATGTCTGGCGTCTCTAGCCTCCAGTAGACAGACCTTTTAACTATCGACATGAAGTCTGCTTCACCAGACCAACAGACCAGTTGACCAGATCGATCTATCTATCTGTCTGTCTGTCTATCTATCTATCTATCTATCTATCTATCGTTTTTTCGTTCTATCGTTTTCTCGTTCTATCTATCGTTCTATCATTCTATCTATGGTTCTATCTATCTATCTATCTATCTATCTATCGTTCTATTTATTGATCTATCTATCTGTCATTCTATCCTTCTATCTATTGCTCTGTCGTTCTATCGTTCTTTCATTCTATCTGTCTTTCTATCGTTCTATCTATCGTTCTGTCTTTCTGTATATCTATCTATCTGTCGTTCTATCATTCTGTTGTTCTATCTGTCTATGTATAGTTCTATCTATTTATCTATCTATCTATCTTTCGTTCTATCATTCTATTGTTCTATCTGTCTATGTATAGTTCTATCTGTAGTACTATCATTCTATCTATCATCCTTTTGTTCTACTATTTATTGTTTTCTCGTTCTCTAACATTTCATCTATCTATCTATCTATCTGTAGTTGTTTATATATTTATAAATAACCATTTTAAAGTTCTTTAAAATTTCAAACATTTTGTTTGTCATTCTATCTGTTGCTCTCTATTTTTCTATCATTGTCTTTTCTATTTTTCTGTTGTTACATCATTCTATTATTCTATCTATTGTTCTATCACTCTATCATTCTATCTATTTCTCTCTATCATTCTATATATCATTCTATAAATTCTATAAAATCTTTCATTCTCTGTTCATTTATCTGACATTATAGAAAGAACAATAAATGGAATTATACAGTTTTATCACTCTGCTGTTCGTTCTATCATTCTATCTATCATTTTTGCTATCTGTTGTTCTAATGTTCTTTTTAAAAATCTGTCATTTTCATTTTCTCTGTGGTTGGGTTGATCATTCAGTTTATCCTCCAGTCCTTCTTTGTATTCTAACACTCTTTTCCTCATTCCGTATGTCTGTTCTTCTGTCTGTTTATGATGGTAACATTCTGTCTACCACTCTATCATTCGTTCTGTTTATTTATCTGTCTGTCTGTCTGTCTGTCCTTCCATTTTGGCTACTATTAATCCTTTCTTTCTTTCTGTCTTTCTTTCTTTCTGTCTTTCTTTCTTTCTGTCTTTCTGTCTTTCTTTCCTAGCCACCTCTCTCTTTCCTCTCTGTGTAGAGATGAGAGTGTCAGGTTGAAGAGGATCAATTGAAGGCTTGTCAGGGTTGAGTGCAGGGCTGTTCAGTGTGGACTGGGAGTGCTGTAACCGTGGCCTCAGTTCTCCTAATCAATGCAATAATCACTTCTACCTCTCTCACAGGCCCTGAAGCGCTGCTCGCTGTTTGCTGAGCATTTCTTTCATCTGCTGTCAATCCGCATAGGGCTCGGAGGGGAATGGGAGCAGGGAAAAAGATAGCGGTTTGTTTTTGTGAGCGAGAAAGGGCGTGTTTGTTTGAATGAATGTTAGGAAACAATTGAAAGAGTTTGTGTTCACTGGGCAGAAGATGGAGAACCATTAAGTGGTTTTTACTGTGGAGTCGCTGTTATCATTGCTCTTGTACAGATGACACCCCCCCCCCCCTTTAATTACCTCATTAATGTTTAATCCCCATTAATGATGTTTGAAGATGGTCTCTAGAGTAAACTAATGCAAAAGACAAATGGAGGAGAAGAGTGCGGTGTGTACTGTAACTTTGAGATCAGATATAGAGGAAACGTTTCCTCTCAAAGCACTTTAAGCAGGATGTTTTAATGGAGATTTCCGGCTATGAAACGTTCCATTTTATGAAAAGTTTTTCAAATGGAAAGTATAACTTTCAGGATCCCTATTGGCCTTTTCCAGTTCGTTGTTATACCTCCTACACCTCCATGGCACTTTTTTTAGTTTGCTTGGAGCAACAACCATCAGCGTTTTGTGGACAAAGTGCTCCAGGACTATGAAGATACAGTGTCTAATCTTTTTGATTTAGCAGGGCAGTGTCCATAACAGGACATTTTAGCACTGTAAAGTATCTGAGAGCCAGATAAATGATGATATTTTACACTGCTGTTAGCGAACATTGCATCTCCTTCCTGCAGATGTTCCTACATCCTCATTCACAATCTTCCTGTGACACCAAAACAATGCACAGTGATAAGGAAGAACCTAATGCACAATAATCAATGTCATGTTGAGATGGGTAGGTTTGCAACATCAAGTAGACAGCTAGCAAGAATGGACCATTTCATTACTGTAGGTGTCTGCTTCTGCTGCCCCACGTTGTGTGAAAGACTCATTTCTCTTGTCGTGGCGATTGCCATGAGCACGAAAAGTCCATTCCTCTCTGCTCATTCCTCTCTGTCTGTGACAGCTGATGTATAGACTGTGCTTCTCTTTAGACCACGTTTTCCCTCTTTACACTTAGATGAAATGAATGAACTCATTCAGCATAAATACCGCTGAGAATGCAGTGTCTATCCTTGGCTGCTTCTTGGAAGTTTTCACAGCTAAACTTTTTAAAAAGGAACAAGGATTAACATTTACAAAATATTGTGCTTTAGTGATCCCCAAGAATCCTGAAGATGGTTCAGTCTGTGTCCTAGGATGCACTGTTCCTCCTGTCTCTTAATCTCACAAGGTCAAATTGACATTTGAATGTAAATTTTCTGCATATAATGCATAAATGGATCTATTTATAGTTTCTATTATAAAAAAAAAAAATTTCCGCAGGATTTGCTCACTCTCAAGCCGTCCTATAGGTGTATATGACTTTATTTTAGACTAATATAATTGCAGCTATATTAAAAAATGTCCTGACTCTTCCAAGCTTTATAATGGCAATGAATGGCTGTTGAGATTTTGAAGCCCAAAAAAGTGCATCAATCCATCAAAAAAAGTGCTCCACATGGCTCCAGGGGGTTAATAAAGGGAAGCGAAGCGATGTGTTTATGTAAGAAAAACATCCATATTTAAAACTTTATAAGCTGTAATCTTCCGTTAACTGTCATACTCGCATTCATGAGAGAGTGGCATTCCAGAGGATGACGTAGGTGTAGCGTAAGCTCCAGTGAGAAGTGACGAACGCAGAAGCGCAGTGGAGAGAGCAAAACAAAACACCGGTCACGAATTAGAAGTACAAAACAAGGATTTGTAAAGCAAAATGTTGGGGGATTTCGAAACAAGCCAAGAGGAGACTGGTTTTCCTTTGCTGTAAACAAAACTTGGTTCTCACGAGAGTAGCATATTCTCACCAGAGCTTACGGAACGCCTATGTCTTGCGTCATCCGCTGGAACGCCACTCTCTTGTGAACGCGCATACGAAAGTTAGCGGAAGCTTGAGCTTATGGTTTATAAAGTTTTAAATATGGATATTTTTCTTACACAAATGCATCGCTTCACTTCTGAAGGCCTTTAATTCACCCCCTGGAGCCGTGTGGAGTGCTTTTATTGATAGATGGATGCACTTTTTTGGGTTTCAAAATCTCGACCCCCATTCACTGTCATTATAAAGCATTGAAGAGCCAGGACATTTTTTAATGTAACTCCGATTGTATTCGTCTGAAAGAAGAAAGTCATACACACCTAGGATTGCTTGAGGGTGAGTAAATCATGAGATCATTTTCATTTTTGGGTGAACTATCCCTTTAAGTTTGACAGTTGGAGTCTACCTGTTTCCTCACCCCTTCATTTTTATAGAAATTTTATATAAATAATTGCGTCCTCTAAATTCGATTAAGTGTAGCTGAAAGCTGCACACCACTGCACTCAATTGCAAAAGACTTCAGAGACTTGTAAATGTGTGAGATATACAGATGTATGACTTTATCAAGTGGGAGGACAGGACATTGTACGATACATTAGGCTGATGTATTGGTGACGCCTTTAAAAGGTTTCGAATGAGGTTCATTTATCAGAGCTTTATAGCTAGTGGGATCTTTCCAACTGCTGAGAGACTTTTCATATATATATATATTTCTGAATGCTTCCATAAAAATTTATATTTCTCTGTCTCTCTCCCTTTTTTTCAGCGTAAAGATGGTGCTTTTATGGACGGCTGGTGACATCTTTAAGACCACGTATTTCGTGATCAATGAAAGCCCCACCCAGTTCGTGGTCTGTGGTGCAGTACAGATCTTAATTGACATTGCCATTCTGCTCCAGGTGGGCTACTACGGCCAGGACACCAGAATCAAACTGGATTGAGATCACTACAATAATGGTGGTGATCAACACTCCTAAATGAGGACATTCTATGTGCTGCTTACCTGCAAAACTATATGCTTTTACTTTTTCACTATTTTTTTTAATACATAGTGGGGTTCAGTAGTCTGAGACTGCTAGTGAAAATAGTTCTATTTTGATTTTCTCTCATTTAATATAACTTCGATTTAATGTTTATATTTAATCATATATTTATTATTATTTTATATATATTTTTTTATTAGCATTATTAGCATGACAATTTGAGTGTATCAACCAAAAAAAAAAAAAGTTTGCTAGCTTTTGTGAGAGCCAATATGCTCTTAGTACATTTTAAGAGCTGGGAAATGCATGTGCCAAATGTATCTGCCACAAACTGAATTCAAACTGCTAGCTCATTTGTTAACAATTTGTGTTCTTTTTTCATTTTAGAGCACTTAAATCATTGTTACTTGCATAGTTGCACACAAAAATCCATATTTTAAGCAGCAGATTAATGTTAGACTTTTAAACCTAAGCCTTTGAGTCAAAACCAGTTGTTGATGAATGATTTTATTACCTAACTTTAATTACCAAACCATATCAGTGGAAATGCAGGAGGGTATGCCATAAATATATAATGCACAACTGATTTATCATGCATGATTGCATTGCAAATGAGAAAAACAGACAGATTTGTTCTGTTTCATTATTACAGATCAATAGTCCCTTTTTCAGCAAAGTAATTTCACTTTAGTTCCAGTGTTTTGTAAAATAATATTTTTATCCAGGGTTTATTAGCATGACAATTTGAGTGTAAAGTTCCATTGAAAATGTTCATTTATTTGGGGAAGCAAAAAAACCCTTTTGTATTGATTTCACATGCTCCATGTCACAAATTAGTGGCCTAGAAGTAGTAGTTCTAATATTTTGTATTTGATTAGCTGTAATGCCTCTTGATTTTAATTCTATTTAAAATTCTAAAACTAATTTTAAATTTGATTTTGAATCCCAGATTTTCAATGTGGTTTCAGTCTGTTGAACGCTGCTGCATATTCATACTTTTATTCAACAAATGCACCCGAGTTCAGGGATTTTTTTTTTCTTCTGTCCTGAAGTTATTCGCGTCTTACCAAACAGCAAGTTTTTCATTCAAAGAAGAGTGAATAGACCTTATATGCACCGGCTGGACATCCTTATACTTTTTTTTATATATATTTACCAACCAAAAAAAAAAAACATTTAACTAATCCATCCAACAGATTGACTACAACCTGACAAATGAATGCCCCTTTACTTTATTTTAACATTATTTGTATTTTTGCTAGCTTTTGTGAGAGCCAATATTCTCTTAGTGCATTTTAAGTGCTTGGAAATGCATGTGCCAAATGTATCTGCCACAAACTGAATTCAAACTGCTAGCTCATTTGTTAACAATTTGTGTTCTTTTTTCATTTTAGAGCACTTAAATCATTGTTACTTGCATAGTTGCACACAAAAATCCATATTTTAAGCAGCAGATTAATGTTAGACTATTAAACCTAAGCTTTTGAGTCAAAACCAGTTGCTGATGAATGATTTTATTACCTAACTTTAATTACCAAACCATATCAGTGGAAATGCATGAGGGTATGCCATAAATATATAATGCACAACTGATTTATCACGCATGATTGCATTGCAAATGAGAAAAACAGATAGATTTGTTCTGTTTCGTCATTACAGATCAATAGTCCCTTTTTCAGCTAAATAATTTCACTTTAGTGCCAGTGTTTTGTAAAAAAAAAAAATTTATCCAGGGTTTTTGATTTGGAAAAATGGAATAATAAGGTGTAATATTCCAATGAAAAGCAGTTGCGGTTCATAGTAACCACACAAAACCAATGATAGACAACTTTGAGCCATATTAGGTTCATAGTCTGCTGTGTCCTTTAAAGATGACAATGAATACCTCAACCAGTCATATGTCGTCCATGTTTATCCATGCATGTCACACCAAGTTGAAGGGCAGCCTGCCCACAAATATTGACATTTGGACTGTTTTTATGTCTAAGTTGATGGGACTGCTGAGAAAAAATGCAGTCACCTCAACTCAGATGCTTCTGCGGTTGATCAGATATGATGAGACCTCATCGTAAAATAGTTCCACTCTATTAAGTTACCGTTCACACCAACACTGAGTTATGTGCTATTTATCACTGCAAAGAAAAGGTCACTGTAACTTTAAATCCCACTATAGCGCCAGGCTGCTCAGGGAGGACTACAGATGTGGCCTTAAAAAAGCACTTTCAGGTTCCATCTCAGTTTTGGCTCTCTTTCTACCTCCCTGCCCTTGTTTAACCATAGGGATTTCAACACGCTGATGGACTGTTTAAGCCTGTTGGCTCCTTTAGAATTAGTTGATCATCAAAGTTTAGCCATTGGTTATTACAGATGGTCACAAAGGCTCAGCTGCTCAGCTGTTTGCTCCCTGCATGGGCAGCTTTATTGGCTTTAGCTCTCATTGTGGTAAGACTTTGTGTGTGGTAAATATTTGTTCTGTTGTGCTGTTAACCAGCATATCAACATATCTTACCCCAGCAAAGGTCAAAACCACCATCACATTTAGTCAAAGATGTGAGCTAATTCTCTAAAAAAAAAAAAAATGTAGTTACATCCACAGAGACTTTTTTTTTTTCTTTAACTATCATGGTCATGGATATGTTTCTGTTGTGTCTGTTTATGTTTCCAATTTACAGTGTTTTGTTAGTTGCACACGACTGCTACAGTAAATAGCTTTGCCAAGCTTTGTAATTCTCTCATCATCAGTGAAGAAATCGCACTGATGAGCAAGATAACGCTCTATTATGTGTGTAATGTTGTGTGATAATGATCCTTTAATGTTGCCTTAATGGTCTGAACATTTTTGTCATTCAGGTCAAAAAGGTGCCTTAAAAAGTGACATGACAAACAATCTCAAGCTGTCATTATTAATACAGCATTATGGATATAATTATTCCTTTTTCAGGATATTATGATTATGGCATTATGTACAGGATATATATACACACACATTAAATGACTGAGATGTTATTGTAAGAATCCATGTAAAAAAAAAACACATATAAAATATCCAAACAATACTCTGTACTTTTGTCTTTTATTTATTGTCTTTTTCATCCTCATATCCTGTTGTGTGAATACCAGATGAACCACTATCTCAGCATGTTATGTAACAATATCTGTATTTCTTGAATGATTTTTATATTTTCTGAATTGTTTGTCTTTGCAGAGCTCCAGTGACATACTTGATTTAATAACATCTGATGCATGATTGCACATTTGAAATTACATGTAAATTGCTTGTGTGACCAGTGTAGTGGGGTGTAAAGTTGAAAAACCAAATTTCATCCTTTCCTGATACTGTACTAAGCGTGTGTGACAGAAGACAGTGACTGACCATTAGTCGTAATAAAGACAGCTTCAGATGATCAGAAAGTGTTCAGCTCTTCCACACTGCACTCTGACCCACAGTCCTGAACTTGACAGTGCTGCACTTTACAAGGCTGCTGCATAATCATTTGGTGTCAGCAGTGAAAGAGACTCTGTATGAAATATTCAAGGTTGTGAGGAAGACTGGATTATAGATGAGAGACTAAGCCTGCAGGATACCTGTATTCCTCCATTAATCGAAATCCCATACATTAATGATATGGTACAGGATGTCACATTGATGACTGCGGGAATCCTGGGTGTACTTGGCTAGTCCTAGGAATGGGGACGTTCAGGTGGGCGGTAGAGGAGCCTGATGTTGGGACAGGGAAATGATGGATTGAGTTACCACATTTGCTTGTTTTTATCTCCTTCTGTAGACACAGTCCATTACAGCACTGAAAGCAGACGTTTCAAAGGCTTCAGCAGCACAAAGTAAAGCAAGAACTGACAGTCAACAATGTCAATTAGGTCATATTTAACCCTAATATACTGTATATAAGTTTGGGGTTGGTAAGATTTAATTAATTAAAAATACAGTAAAAACAGCAATATTGTAAAACATTATTACAATGTGAAATGACTGTGTGTGTGTGTGTGTGTGTGTGTGTGTATATATATATATATATATATGTATATATGTATTAGTAAGTTTGGGGTTGGTAAGATTTATTTAATTAAAAATACAGTAAAAGTGGCAATACTGTAAACCATTATTACAATTATATTATTATTATTATTATTATTATTATTATTATCCATGTTGAAAACAGTTGTGCTTTTTTGTGGGAACCATGATACATTTAAAAAAAAAAAAAAAAAAAACATTATCAATGTTTTACTGTCAGTTTTTTATCAATGTAATGTGTCTTTGATGATTAATTAAAACAAATCTTCCTGACCCCAAACCTTTTAATGGTATTATATATTTATTTTATATTACTGTATTATTACTTATTTATATGAATAATAATTAAATTGTAAAATTATGAATTATTAATTTTTATTTTAATTGGTATAATATTTTATATAGTTTAAATAATTTTTTTACTCATAGAATACAATACATATATCATGGTAATGAGAATTTGAAGGCAACTGAGCTTAAACTGTCATTAAAATAATTTCACTATGCAATAAATAAATAACTAAAAGTGGTCTTAAAAATAGACTTTATTTTATTTATGCAAAATATAATTCAGTTTTTTTTTTTTTTTTTTTTAGTAATGGGGTGAAATGTGACCTGTGCATGTTTTCATCAAGAGATTTACTACTTTCACTGGTATTATGTCAAGATTATTATGGGGACAAATGTGTGGTTGCCAAGGGAGCAATCCTTCAGCATGATGTGTGTTACCTAACTATAGTGCAGGTGTCGTCATTTCACAGGACATAAGCTACTTTGATAAGGTCAACGTGCCAGAAAGTATGTACTATACAATAATGCAATGCTTTTTAAGGTTCTTAAAGCGTGCAGTATGTGTCTAGATTATGCTGGCGGTGGTGATGTGTTGTAGATGCTTTATGAAGTATGTGGGCAGGGGATATTTTGTTCCTAATTGCACACCATCAGTTAATGGGGTCCAGGGGTCATGCTGTACTTTAGCTCTTCTTCACTTGAGATACCATTACAGATATCATTACACATGTATGCACGTGATACATGCACCATAGCTCTGTAGCATGGTCAGCTAATCGATAATCAATTGTCAGGGAATTCAAACACAGTTTGAAGATGAGGAATCTTACCTTGGATGCTATCAAGTTTAATCAGCCATGATGAGCTAAACAAATGTGGAGCATTTTCACAAAATCAATGATGATATGTATGATTTTATATTAGACTAAGATATAGAATGTATATACTGCTGGTCACAAATTTGGGAAAAGATTCTCTTATTTGATCAAAAATAAAGAAAGAAGTTGTGTGGCTTTTTAATAAGGATTACAAAACATACATTACATTCTACATAGATACATGTTTTCTTGTTTTAATTTCCCTTAGTTCTTTGATTTTTCTAGCATCACTCCCTGTTTTTTCATCAGTCTAATATGTAAATTACATAAGGACCATCATTAGTACTGACTGATCTGTTGTCTTTCTCCATCACTTTCCCTGTCTTCATTTCTTCCTGTCCTGTGTATGAACAATGACTTGAACAGACTCTGGGGATGCTGCTTCACTGTATGATGGAGGGGCTCTGTGATCTTATTTGTTTTAAACGGTCATAAACGCGTCTTTCAGTCTACCCAGGCTAAATTATTCAATCTGTTAGTGTAATGAGAAGGTCTCACACACCAGAAGAGGCTGAAATATCTTCTTTGTCTCTAAGCTACACCTGGCTGACTGCAGCGTTCAGCTCAACTGCAGGGAAACTTTATTTTATTTCTTTTTCATTTTTATTACCACAGTAATGTACATGTACCTGTTATATAAGTAGGGGGAAAAATACAGAGAGCTGTTGTTGCCAGAAGTTCACTGTAAAAATATAGTGGCAGCATTTCGGGTATTATGGGATGGATTTTTTATTTTTTTTAATTAGTTTTTGGTTTTGTTTGTTTGTTTTGTTTTGTTTTTGTTTTTTTTTTGTTTTTTTATGAATTTCATATCTTGTATTTCATTCTTTTTTTTTTTTTATTAAAATGAAATTGTAATAATATAGTTGTTATAAAATATTATTTATTTTACACTACTAGTCAAAAGTTTGGAATCATTAAGATAATGTTTTTGACAGAAGTGATAAAAACAGTAAAAATGGTGATCAATAAACTATTTCTTATTATCGATGTTGAAAACAGTTTATGCTGCTTAATATTTTTGTGGAAACATGATACTTTTTTTCAGAATTCTTTTATGGATAGAAAGTTCAAAACAACAGCATTTATTTGAAATATAAATACTTTGAAACATTCTTAATCCTTTTGATGTCACTTTTGATCAATTTAATGCAATGAAATGAAATGTGTAATTTTTGCATATTTTCATAGCCATGTACTTCATTAAGTTATATTTTTTATTTTAAAATTAAAATGAAATTGTAATAATATAGTTAATATAAAATATAATTTATTTTACTCTACCAGTCAAAAGTTTGGAATCATTACAGTTTTTCTCGATTGCTTAAACACATTTCTTGAAATTATGCCTCTTTTTTGCAAAACTCTAAACACAAATCCATAACTTCAAATTTCCTATATTCAGGTCAAAATGAAGCTCTCCACTCAAAACAACTGACTCTTGCTGAAAAACAGGGACAGGCCAAAGAACCTCATCAACATCACAGGCTATATTGGCCCTGGCCAGGAAGCAGGGGTAAAATCCTCCTGCATGCCTGATCCAACCCTGGCATGCATCAACTCAAATATCTGAGACTGCTTGTCTTCTTGCCCTTGCCCTTCCCATTCCTCTTCCTCTTCCATGTTGTTGTCGTCGTCCTCCTCTTTCTTCTTCTTCTTCTCCTCCTCTTCCTCCTCCTCCTTTTTCTCATCCTTCTACTCCTCTTCCTCTTTTTCCTCATCCTCTTCCTCTTTCTCCTTCTCTTCTGTCTCCTCCTCCTCTTTCTCTTCCTCTTCCTCCTCTTTCTCCTCCTCCTTCTTTTCCTCTTCCTCTCTCTACTCTTCCTCTTCCTTCATTTCTTCCTCCACTCCCTTTTCCTCCTCCTCCTCTCTGGTGTTCTCAGGTTCTTCATTCATGTCTTTCTGGATCCATTGTTTCAAAACCGAATGAGCTGACTTTGGCCCTTTTATCTATCCATCGACGGTTCTGATTGGTGTGTGATAAATTTTGACTCCTAGTGTTTGCACTTTGGTAATTGTGTGCTAATTGAGCTCAAACTTTGCAGATTTGAGTGAACAATATTGAATGCTAGTGCTTTCTAAATGACCACATGGTGTGAGCACTGAGAAATGTAGGGATTTGTGTGTAGAGTTTTGCAGTAACAGTTCACCAAATCTGACTCATGTGTCAAAGCAGGGGAATAGTGTTCATAGTTTAGGGAAATGGGTGTGTGTTTTTAAAAATGGCGTTATGGTTTTGAAATTTTAGTTCAAAAGCCTGGTCATAGTGTTTTAGAAATCAAGAAAAACTGTAAGATAATGTTTGTGACAGAAGTAATTAAAAAAAAAAAAAACAGTAAAAACGGTGATTAATAAATAATATTTCTTATTATTATCAATGTTGAAAACTGTGTTTGCTGCCTAATATTTTTGTGGAAATGTGATACATTTTTCAGAATTCTTTTATGGATGGAAAGTTCAAAAGAACAGCATTTATTTGAAACATTATTAATTAATTAATATTAATTTTTTTATTTATTTTTTTTTATTTCAACATATTATCAATGTTGAAAACAGTTTTTGCTGCTTAATAATTTTGTGGAAACTTGAAACTTTTTTCCAGATTTCTGGATGAATTGGATGTTCAAAAGAACTTACAGTTAAACAGTTACCTGTTTTTTTCCTGAAGCATTTTTTCCCTTCTTTTTCTGTTAAAATTGCTAAAATTTTTATAGTGCTTTAGCCTTGCTGTTTATTATTTCTGCTTCCCTTTGGATTTTTTTTCTTTTCATTTTCTTTCTTTTCTGTGTAAGGTCAGGCTGTCAGCTCCCACAGCCTTGCAGACAAACTGCAGCACCAACGGTAGTCAACAAAATGAGTCAGTCACTGCCGATACTGTGCACTGCTACTGCTCTTCCAAATGATTAGCAGAGTGGCTGCACTCGTGGACTTCCCTGAATGACTTCGTCTGAATGCCCCCGGGCTCCTTTACCCGAGCAATTAGCCCTCAATCTGATTGAGGACAGTCTCCATCTCAGCCGGAATCACTGTGCTACACCATATTTAAATCAATATCAGTTTCTCTCTCACCAATTACAACTTTTTTCTCATTACTGGTGATTCAAATGAAACAATCACTAATCGGGCCGTTTGGCAGTGGAGCTATTTTCTGCTCAGGTTATTATGAGCTGTGTTAAATTACTACTGTAAGTTTATGGTGCGCACAACCTTTCCCTTACATTCCTCTATTTAATAACAGGGAATATCGATTTAGGTTTTTAGCATAATGATGAGGAATATATTACTATGACTGATATAGATCATAACTGTCATTGTCTTCTCATCCATGCTATAGGCACGCTGGAGAAAATGTTCAACTGGGGAATTGCAAAACTTCATGCAAAGGCTTCAGAAATGGAGCGTAACTGCGCTACAAAGGCATCTGTGGGAGATTATGACAGAGGAATATCACTTTTGTTTATGGCCACAACCCTCCCCTTGCTTTTAAAGGGACGGTTCACTCAAAATTTAAGGTTCTGTCATTATCCTCAAAATAGATATTTTGCAGAAATTCTGTGCTGCTCTTTATGTGCTAAAATCTAAACTGAAGTATCAACCATAATTTATTTATTTTCTATGCATTTTTTTATCAGCATCTATTTTTATAGATGTTGGTAATACTTTTTAGCTAACATCTTTTTAGGATAGGCGTGACCTCTCTTAACCTGCAGTGAAGAGTGTTCAAAGAGCAGAAGAGACATTAGGAGTCACAATGACATGGTGTTTCCCAGCTCAGAAATGGCCCATGTGTCTCTGTGTCTTCCTTCACATCACAGAAAATGAGATTTCAGAAACAGAACCAAGCACTCTATTTCTAAACGGCTCCCAGGCAGGCTTATATAAAGACACGAACGAGTGCAGTCGTATATCATTAAACCAATGATATTTCAGTCCAGTCAGAGAAGTTGCCCATGATTACAGCTTCTTGAAACGTTGTAGTAAATAAAGTGTTAAATTAAGATTTAATTAGTCAAGCATGCGAATAATGACTAACCTGTCTATCTATCCATCCATCCATCCTTGATCTATTGTTCTGTCTGTCCATATATCATTTATCTATCTATCTATCTATCTATCTATCTATCTATCTATTGTTTGTTCGTTCGTTCTATCATTCTATTGTTTTATCGTTCTATTGTTCTGTCTATCTATCTATCTATCTATCTATTGTTTGTTTGTTTGTTCGTTCGTTCTATTGTTTTATCGTTCTATTGTTCTGTCTGTCCATCTATCTATCTATCTATCATTCTGTCGTTCTATCTATCATCGTTCTATCACTCTATCATTCTATCTTTCTCTCTGTCCATCTATCTATCTATCTATCTATCTATCTATCTATCTATCTATCTATCTATCTAACATTCTATCTATCCATCATTCTATCGTTCTATATATCCGTCGTTCTATCACTCTATCTATCATTCTATCTGTCTCTCTGTCCATATATTGTCTGTCTATCTATCTATCTATCTATCTATCTATCTATCTATCTATCTATCTATCCACTATCTATCGTTCTATTGTTCTATCGTTCTGTCTGTCCATATATTGTCTATCTATCTATCATTATATTGTTTTATCTATCTATCTACAAATTACAATCATATGAATTCCTTTGAATTTCTGTTCACTTAAGTTCTACTTCCTTACATTTATTAGATTTGGACCCTGTTTTATCTACTGAACATTTATGAGCAGCTACACATTTACTGTTCTGACGTTGTGCATATCCTCTCCATCTGGATAGTAGCATTAATCCAGTGTCCTTGAAGCCCCTTGCATTTGCCTGCATTGACGTTGTGATCATGCTGTAGCTACAGCCTCTGGGAAATGCAAATATATGTAGCTCTGAGGCTAATCATTATTTCTATCCACACTTGCTGAGCTGTATCAATCAGCGCTCCCATCTCTCTCACCTCTACCATGCCTGTTCCTTATGCCCCCTTATTTCAAATCCATCTCTTTGGTGAATAGCTGCCTGAATGTGTCCTTGCCATACATTGCTATACATGGTGTCCCCCAGGGTAGACCCCTTTTGTTAGGCATGACTCTCATTCCATGGCAAGGGACGTCAAGGGCATCTCATGGCCTGCTCCAAACACCTCCCCCCTGGCAATTATTATTGCCCATCCCCTGGGCAGTAATCCCACACAGACTAATTAAACAGGGTCAAAACCATTACAGAACATAGTATGGGACCCTCCTTGTAACTGCTGAAGGTGACCATGAGCACCTCATGACGCAGGTAGCTTTGTTTAATTCGTTTGATGCTAGTGTGCATTTCAGCAAGAAGATATAAAGTTACCAAATGTATAATCTTTTATATAGCTCTGCTTGCTCCTGTATATTTAGTTATTTATTTATATCTTATGAGGTGCTTTATCTTTCATTCTCTCCATAGCATTGATATTCACTGCTTCTCATGTTGCCATCTCAAATAGAAATGGATTCATATTACATGGTATAGAATTCATCACTTTAGTTTCAGCAGGGCTCTTGTGCGACCTCAGACTTGAGGCCAGTTTTGGTGATCTCCAAAACAAAATATATGCATCATTAAGCAGAAGTAGATTCAAAGAAGCGTGTAAAAGCTCAGAGTAGTCAGGACCTCTAAACAGGCCCTCTGTTGAAACACTTGGCTTATTATGAACAAGTTCGTTCAATGTAGTAATGAAAAGAAATGCAATCATGAGAAACCAAGACCGTTCCTACAAAGTGAGGTTTCAATTAATTCCAACAAATCCAACTCTGGCAGGCATAGCAGAATCACTAGCTGGAAATGTGCATTTGGGTATTTGTCTGTTTCAAAATGTTGGCTATTGCAGTGGTCTTCACTTCATTTAGAAAAAAATAAATAAAACGATGAGCCTTTGCTTTGTTCGCATAATTTCTTCATTTTATATATATTCATCCTCCTTATACTCCTCAGCTGAAGTGTTCACCAGTCCAGGTAGGGTTTTATGTGGGCAAAAAACCTGTTGTCCATTGACAGCCTTTCAAACGTAGCCTGACTGGTGCTGACTGCAAACTGTCATTAATATGAATAGGAATGCTGCTAACAGATAGTTTTCAACAAGTATCGCAGACCTCTTTGAGCCAGACAGGTGGAGAGAGTCCTTTGGAGAAGGTGAAAATCTTGCCAAGATTAAATGGAAATTTAACCCCTTTTTGCCCTACAGACATTGGACCAGATCTAAACAGTTTTCAGAGGACTCACATTTGCCCATTTTCTATCCCATCTACAGGACACCTCATGAAAAATTCACTGACTGGTTGATGATACATCTACTTCACTCAATGGAGCTGACTTGCGGATTGTTCTTTAGGTTCAGTCTCCTGCTTTTGGTGATATTGAAATCTTTAGTGGTTTGTTCCCTCTTCCTTGTTTTTCTTCTGTCTTTCTCCCTCTCCTTTTTTATTTTAAATAATGAATGTCCTGTGTAAGAGAATCTGAGTTTGGGAAAGACTGAGATCATTGAAAGGGATCCTGAGCATTGTGGGTTAAGTTTCCGTGCAGTTTTAAGCACTAGTCAGGTCAGCAGATGGAAAGTAAGAATTTTTGGAGAGAGAAAGCGTTTTACAGACGTCATCCTACTCCATAATATTGTGCTGAAATATAGCCTCATGTACGATGTAAGAGTTTTTGAAAAGTCTCTATGCTCACCAAAGCTGCATTTATTTGATCAAAAATACAGTAGAAACAGTAATGTTGTGAACTATTATTACAATTTAAAATTTAAAAATTCCATTTGAATATATTGTAATGTTTGTAATGAAAAGCTGAATTTTCAGTAGCTGTTACTCAGTGTCTTTCTAATGCATCATTGCTGGATAAAAGTATTAATTAAAAAAAAATAAAAAAATCTCACTGACTCCAAACTTTAAACTGTAGCGTATATACATTATATTATACGAACCTACGTCTATCTTTCATTTCTCTCTCCCTCCCTCACAGACAGTGTGATGGCACCACAGCAATTGTTCTGTCAAGAAGTTACAGAGTTATTTAGTACTTTGTAATGACAGACAGAGCAGTGGGACTTTAGCAATAGAAGACTTTTTTTTATATAAATCCCCAGAGATGATCATAATAAAACCAGAAGCTCCTCACTTCCTGAAATTGATCACAGGATGGGCAGCTTCTGTGTGAGTACCTCCACTTCCTCTCACCTGTCCCTGACCCTCTTCACAGTGCAGCATGAACACTGAAAACACATTAAACAAACCCAGTGATTTATCACAGACTGACCTATGGTGACACTCAGGCTCTCCCACACCCAAGGGGAGATTGATGGGACCACCAACATAAAACCTTTGAAGTTGTGACCTTTCAGTGTCCTTTCTCTGATTTTTCCACTTTCTTTGGTTTTTATTAGCAGTGGGATGTGAAAAAGCATTTGGACCGTTCATTCTACACCTGAACAGTGCTGTAGTCGCTGTTGGTAACTGCTGAATGATCACAAGTGAGTCCAACAGGTGGTCACTTATAACCAACCAAAGTAAGAAGTAAATGTATATTCTAAATACTCCCAAGTGTATTGTATTCCATTTTGAACATGTAGAATCATGATGTGTGTTTGTAAGTAAGGTATAATGTTCAGTCAGACAGTCATTATCACAAAATAAACTCCAAGCAGGACTTGTAACATCCTGAAGGGATCTATTTTGTTGTCTGAGTGTACATTATATGGATTATTCCATGGCCACTTATCAAATAATATATAAATGCACATGAATTATTGATTTAAGCTGAAACCATGCTATTGTTTGAGAGGAAAGAGGCTGAGGATTAATATAAAAGACTAGTCAGAAGATTATACAAATACATTTATTTGTGCAAAAATAATATAGAGGTCATTTATACCAAATGATATCAAAGTCATGAGAGTCACTGAGAGCTGTGTAATAAATTATAATAATATAATTATAGTATTTAAATTTAAGATTTGTATTGTTAACTATCGGGGGGGGGGGGGGAATCAATATAATAAAGTTATTTTTTATTATATAACCAACTAATATAACCAACTGTTTTCATAAACCTTGTTTTTTTTAATATTTGTTGGTTATGTTGGTTTGTTTTGTGAATACCAATGAAAGGATTAATATGAGACCAGAAGGAAGAAAATAAGAAAATGAGTTTTTGAAATCAAGGATCTCATTAAAAGCCCCTCATCTTTCTCTCTCTCTCTGTTTCTCTCCATTTTCTCTCACACCTCCAAGATTTTCTGTTTTTCGGATAGCCTCGTGACAACAGCTGGATATTATGTGGTTTCTGACAAACCATATGTGTCTTTGTTTACACCCTTCTATATCTGTAGGCAAATCTACTCTTCTCACCATATGTGTTGCTCTCATTTCTGTCCACTATACATTAGTCTCCCTGCTGTGACGTCAAAATGGGACGTCAAATTTGATATTGGTAATTATGTTGAGAGTGGAGGTGAATGCACTATAACCATATCAGCAATGGATTAGGAAAAGCTCTCCAGTTCTGCCCTTTGAGACCCAGAGCTGTGGATTCAAGTTATTTTCCATTTACAGAGTTTGCTTCATGCTCCACTACCAGAACAATCCAAGACAGTGGTAAAAGAGCAAATTGCAACAAGAAGGACTGCTATCCGTATTTTTGGTTATGATTTACAGTAATAACACATTTGAAATAACTATTGGGTAATGATACCAGCATCCCACCTGATGAGAAAGCAGCATTTATTTGGTCAGGCAGAATTTAATTCAATCATACAGTAGTGCTTATAGTCTTGGTCTGTGTAGTGTGATTAGTGAAATGGGAGATCAAATGTTACTTTCTCTTTTTCTTAGTCTGCTGCATGGCAAATGAAAAAATGTTCATGTTTTTATGTTTTAGGTTTCTTTTAGGACTAACTCATCTAATTTTTTATGTATATTTATTTATTTATTTTATGTTTGTGAATGTAGATGGATATAGTTGCATTTCTACAAGAGATACAAAATTTCGTTGTATGTTACATGCAATGACAATAAAGGTTAATAATAATAAACAATAATAATAATTAACCTACTATACATATTTTAAAATTGCTATAAAGAGCAGTAAATAGGTCTTTTGAGTAATTTTTTGGATGTTTAAATGGGATGGTAGCAGACTTTTGTTCTTTTTTTATGAGTAAAGATATAATTGCTAGATTTGCATTTTGTAGGAAGTGCTAAATTTAACCTATATAATATTAATGAACTTAGCCGTGGCCAAAAGGTGACACAAAATTAAAATCCGATCCATCCCGAGAGATTTACTGACTTTAATGCGCTTAAATTCTGCTTCTAATTTGGAATATATGTCTGGAGGTTTAAATGGATAGTTCACCTTTAAAACATCTACAATTCTGCCATCATTTTCTCATCATTTTATCACTTGGTCACTGTTAGATCTGATTTCAGAGCAATATAGATTAGAATGAAAAGAGCAGATCTGGTTTCATTGGACATCGTTATCAACCAGCAACCAGAGTGAGAACCACTAAAATAAGTTCTAACCAATAAAATAAGTGAATTCTTCTGTGAGGAAATGTGGGTCTTTATTCAATCAACAATCTGTACAAACAAGAAGAAGCAATTTTTGAATGTGCAATGTTTGTAATGTGCTTTTTTTAATACACACTTTTGAAAGTGCAAAAATCTTAATGCAATATTACTTGTGCATACTTCTAGATGCATGTATTTTATGACAGCATGTCCTCATCCACTTTCATTCTACTGAAAGGCTAGGATATTCTTCAGAAAGTCACACTGTGCATTCCACGGAGGAAAGAAGTTGTATGGAGTTTGTTTCGGCATGAGGGTGAGTAAATAATGTCTTTTTCAGATGAACTGTTCCTTTAACAAGTTTGTATGTGGGTGGGTGTGTGAGATTAAAAGCAAAGGAGGCGAGAACGGCCCATGATGAAAGGAGAATAGGGAGGCTGGCCGATTCTGACCTGTATTTGATTAGGAAGAATGCCGAGAGCTTGCTGCTGCGTTCTGTACCCTAGAGGTGTGTGTGTGTGTGTGTGTGTGTGTGTGTGTGTTTGTCTTTCTGTGTCTGTATCAGCATTTTAATCTGCTCCAGAGTGTACCTCAAATACAAGGCATTACCATTTATTGTCATCCTAAACACTATTCACAACACAGTTATTACATCAGCTAATCATAGCTGAGATGTTTTAAAATGTTTACCAAGGATCCCTTTATGCTCACATAAGAGGCTATTTTTTTTTTTAATTCGGCAAATACAAATACAAATACTTTTGCTTAATGAGAGAATCACCCGATTAGGTATTCTGGAATTGGTTCCAATCTCTGAACCTTCTGTAACAATGGTTTCGAAGATATAATGACTTGATAACATGCTTCATGTGTGTTCATCTAAGTTTTTTAATGTTCATTTCTGGGGGGGTTTCCACCCAAAAGAGAACAGTGTTACTAAAATGGACACCAGTCACATTTCTAAAAAAAAAAAAAAAAGTGCTTGCCTTTTATGTGGTAAAATAGAGGAGTAAAGCCTTTTTTCTTGGTTGGATTAGGTATCTGGAACCTCAAACTTACAAAAAATAGCAATCTCAGCAGAGCATGAGGGTTAAAGATCTTGGCTTATGTTCATATTCTTTGTCATGGGTGTATTTTGAAATATGTATCACAGGATTCATTTCAGCAAAGTCCATTACGTATAGTCAGAGGTACTGTACACTGCTGTCACAAGAGAACATGACTCGGGCCCAGCCAACGGCACATTTTTTAAATGAGGTCTGAAGCTTTGTCATGTACTTTAGAGGTCATTCATTAACCTTGTTCTGTTTGTCTTGAACTTGTCTCCTTAGGCTATGGCAGTCCCGTGGCATTCAGAATGGGCTGTATGTACCAGTGACAAAGGAACACAGAGGTGAACATTTTGTGAACTTATATGCGTGTTCACCATTTCCTCACCAAACCTGGTGCTCCAAACCTAATTCTTCCATGGAAAACAAAGGTCCAAAGCACTCATTTTTATAATAGGGACTGAGACAGTTTAGCCCCCAAATAAATAAATAAATAAATAAATAAAATATATCAAACAAGCAAGCCCATGCTCAATGTCTTCTGACTATTTTCAGACATTTTTGCAATGTCATTTTATTATTGTATTGTATATGCTATTATAGTACTTTGATACTTATTTTTATATTTTCAGTTTTCATTTTAAGTTTAGTTTAGTTTTTTAAATGTTATTGTCATTTGTATTAGATTTTCTTTTTCATTTTATTTAGCTCAGTTAATTTTGTTTCAGTTAATTGCCAAGGCAACATTTCTCATTTTCATTTGTTTTATTTTATTTTTTTTATTTTATTTCAGTTAATAAAAACATTTTACTTTTATTTAGCAATAATGACGCTGTGATTCACTGAGAATATTCTTAAGAATCTTAGCAGAATATTTTTATTTCTGTAATTTTCCATGCAACTTTTTTGAAGTTTGATAGTCACTGTATGTTTACATTAAACATTCCGGTAAACTTTTTTGTTCCATGGAAGTAGAGATCATAGAGGTTTAGAATGGCATGAGAGTGAGTTAACAATGACAAAATTTCATTTTCAGATGAAGTAATATCATGGCTTTTTTTAATCAAAATGATCATACAAAAACAACTTCAAACTAAAACATCAATCATCTTATACTTACTCTAGCAGAACCAGATTTGCTCCTCGTGTTTGATGCTGTGGTGTGCTAACATACTGTCAATATTCCCGCTGTATGCAGTGTATCGGCAAAGAAATGAGAAAGAGCTCTATTAACTCAGCTAGCTAGCAAATACTTCCTGACAAGAATATTGAATTCTATTGCAGTGTAATGATTAATTGGACCAGGCAATGTAACACCCCAGCATGTGTTTGCTTATCAGAGTTAGTTCTCCCCTAAAATTAAAATAGATCATTCCTGCCGGGTTTTAATTACTGAAAACGTATTTTTTCCCCCTTTTACTTGCCCCCGGGCATGGAGAGGTGTGGAGGAGAGAGGCTGACTGATTCAGTCTATTGGGGGTTTGTTAAGATGCGTGTCAATGGCTGCTTGGTGTGTAGAAGGAACTTAATTTTAGAGCTGGGATTCATTGTAATGAGTTAATGATTCTTTGCAGGAATGGAGATTCAATTTGGATGGCTGTCTGTGTGCTGTAGGGAGGCCAGATATAGCTGACTTATCTGTCCCAGGGTTGCGTGGTCCACAGGCACCCATATAGCCGCTGGGTGAGTGAGTTGCAACACAAAAATATGAGACTTCATGTATTGTGTATTTTGCTGGAAGCGGTTGTCTCCATGACTGCGCTCACATCCTGTCTTGGTCTATTCTTCATTCCGCGCTAGCATGTCGACAGGTCAGGGTGTTTGGGAAATGTTGAGAGGCTCTGATTGGTTTCCTCCTGTCTTCAAAGTCAACATGAAATCAATATTTACACTACTTTTCTCAACACATTTTCCTTGGCTCATCATGCACAATTCATAAGTGCACATTATTGCAAAGGAAAAGGTTGGTATTTGTCATTTTCATTCAAAAGAGGTGAACGTGAATGTATTGGTACAGTTAAAAAATTATATGTCCAGTGAGTTGCACTTAAAGGATAAAATACTCTTGCGTTTGAAAATAATGTACAACTTAAACCTGACTAATAGAGTTCACAAAAGCAAATGTGAGATAAAAAACACATTTTCTGAAGCAACCATGCCATTTTTGTTTGCTTACAAGCTTTTGTGCACTTTTAATTGTGATTCGTGTTTCACAGGACTCTTTATCATTAGTTCAGTGCTGTACCAGGTGAGCTACTGAGCAAGTTTGCTATATCAGAAAAGCCATATGTAGCTGATTATGTGAAGCAAACACCAAAATTTATTAGTTTACAAATCATACACTATGGTAAGAATGTTTTATGATCATAACCAGGAACCACACTAAAATTTTCATAACCTGTTAAACTGCCCCGAAGTCATAATTTGTGTGAAATGGAATAAAAATTTGTTGCCACTAGTGTTCATTTCAACTGGAAATTGCGGTGCATTGTGTAATATGTATGTTTTTGCAGTTTTGCAAAACTAAAGGCACATTTTTTTCAGTCTATGTTGGTCTTCCGGTTAATGTTACAGATTTAGCCATCGTTGTTTTATAGGAATTTCATGTAATAGAGGTCACTGCTAATAGGAAATGACAATTGATTTGAAAAAGAAATTTTGCATTTGGATTTTAAGGGTGAATCTGACATTCAGGCTCAAAAAACCTCTTTTACAGTGATTCCTGGTAGTGTTTCAAGAGAGGGGAATTCCTCAGCACCCAATTTCTGATGGATAAAATCAAATCCCACTCCATGTTTGTTCACATTACAAATGTTAAATGGGTTGGAAAAGCAGTTTTATGTTGACTTAACAGGAGATGAGACAAATAAAATCTATCATTCTATATAGAAAGAAAGAAAGAAAGAAAGAAAGAAAGACAAAGTTTTTTCCAGTGTTCTGATTTGATTCATGATGGACCGGGAAATGGAGCCACGGTGTCTGTAAACTGATCAGAGATCAGGGAAGTGAGATGATCGGGTTGAGCTCTCAAGTTCTTATCCAGGTGTGTCATTACAGGTAACCTGAGCAGCAGGGTAAGGGCTGCTGATGTAAATAGACTCAATTAATGTGGAAATAAAACACTGCACGCACAGCAGAGACCACAGAAAGTCCCTCACTGTGAGACGGACGGTCCCCTGTTAGTTTCACTGCTGGCTGCAGTTATTGCAATGTCATGTGTCCTTGTCAACTATATCATTTGATGTTGTCAACAAGAAGTGGACGCTTCTAGAGTTGCATGCATGAGTTAATTGACAGGCAGATGGATTCATTCTATAGAACATGAGGTTTGTTTGAAATGCTGACAGGGCACTTTTGGTACAGGAAAGGCTCAGATGTGCTTCACCCTGCGCAGATGATGAAGACCATGCTATTTTTGGCCCTCCTGTATGGGGATATCCGGTCTGCAGTTTGCTCTCTCACAAGCACACAACATGCACTAGACGCACGCAGAGAGGTGGTGTGACTGAGGGAGTTCTACGTTCCTGGCTGTTCTCAAATTCCAATTTAAGCTCAAAGGGAGGTTTGATGTCTGCATAAAGGGATAGGTCCACTCATCCCGTCTTCCAGCATTGATGTTTAAAACGGAACACCATGGAAGGCTTCAGACTGCATATCTCTCTCTTCAAAAATCTCCAGCTCTACAACCGCCCCAAATTCCAGATGACTGACATCTGCCGTCCACAGGAGAAATCTCATTTAACCTGCTTCCCTTGGCTGCCTTCAGGATTTGATTACAAATTTGAATGTTATGTAAATCATCAGGATTAGGATTGCCGTCCGAATGACAAAACAGAGCATGGCTATATCCAAACCAACATTTCCTGCTCCATTATACCAAGTCACAGTGCTTTACGCACAACGAAAATCACGTCTTTGGTTATACTGACTCAATTGGTTGGGGAGGGAATTAATCAAACACCTGTTATTGGGAGTGAGGTGGTCTCACGGCTCTATAGCTCATTCTTCACCATGCTTTCTCTTTTTCTTGGCAGGCCACCGATCTGCAGTAATCTAGCTATTCACACATCTGCTTGAGGAGCAATTAGGCTGATCAGAACATTCACTGGATCAAACGGATGTCAGTGGGACACACCACTGCCCATCAGCTGCTGAAGCTGTTCCCCGTCCCGTCTCCCAGCACGATTCTCTCATCAGTCTGACCCCATCTCGCTGTCCCTGGGGATTACAGTTTAATCCTCCAACTGATTTCTGTCCTTTTCCCCCTCCATCTCACACTCAAACAGTCTCTTTCTCTCTAATATGTTCTAGGTCCATCGACCATTGTATACTTGATGAGGCCACCTGTTTGTCTGTATGAAGAGGGACAACACCACAAAAAGGTGTCATCTGGGAGACATCCAGGAATATTGTCCTGTGCACTTTAACAAGGGGAGTCCACAAAGGTATGATTGGTCTTCGGGACTGTGAATTCAAGAAATGGCCCTGAAACCAGATACAAAGTAGGGCTGGGACCACTAATCGATAAAATCAATAATATCTGTAATGAAAATAAATGACGAAGACAGATTTCTATATTGATTAGTCTTTTGATAGGCAGATGAGTCTGTCTGCCTATCAAAGTATTGAAAAAAAAAGATTCTACGCATAGATAAACACATTTACTTCAAATTTTCTGTTATATCCATGCTTTTATATTTTGGGAAAAAAATATAGAAAGCAAGTGATTAAAAATGTTGCTCTCATTTTTAAACTAAATACATAAATTAGTTATTTATAAGTATATACTTCATTGTTCGAAGAGAAATTAGATGGAAGAAACATTTAACAGATTAATTTATTATCAAAACACTGATTTTTTTCTAAGTTGTAAATGAAACAAAGATTAATATTGGAGTATGTTTTACAAGAAAATAGTATTTAAAAATTCCATCCAGTATAATCCTTCTACTTCAAATTTTCATACTTAGTTCACTTGCCATTTCTTTGTAATTATGTGAATTTTATTAGCAACTTCTGAGTGAAAATTGTGAAAAATCCTATTATTTTTTTCAGTGTACAGAGTAGCCTATTAAAAATGCACTGAAACTCGGTATGGCTTTATTATGTGGGCAAATAGGTAAATGTGTATAACTAAAAGGGTACAAATAAAATGAGACCGTGATGAGGGGGTGGCATATTTGTGCAATCATTCATGGGTTTCATGTCTGCAGACCCTTGGCATCCAGTGATGGAGAGTGTAAGTGCACAATGCCAGCTGTCTCACTTTCCATTCATATGCCACCAGGACCTATGCAAACTGCTTAGTTATTTGAGCATTTCCCTAGGCATGTGCAACCTAATGAGTACAGTATGCACACTTTGTACGCGTCTGTTTGTAAGCTTTGGATTCCATAATAGTGCTGCCAGGTGAACAGCATGTATGCAAATACTGAATCAAACTAACTGGGCTGTCCCGAGGTGTTTGCACTGAGTGCAATGCCTAAATATGGCATTATGAATTCCACTGTTTGTGCAGTAAACACAGATACTAGATGCACCTACCTGTAGATTTATGAATTGTCGTAATGGAACTATTGCGGTTGAAACAACTTCATGAGAAAAATTTCCTGTTGGGAGTGCAGACCGTTTTGCGTTATGCACTTCATATTCAGTTAATGAAATCAGAAATAGCTTGAAAACGCCATTGTGACCACAAAAAGGGTTCAAAAGGAAATTCAAGTGTCCACTGCGAGTGTAATAATTCATCACGCCCCAGTCGCGTTGACGCACAATGACGTGCACGTCTCAAACTCGTTTAAAACAGGAGCAGGTAATAAAATAATCTGCTGTTTATAAGGTTTATTGTCGGAGTGCGAACGGTACGTGACTAGTGTTTGCATGCAGTACATCCCTACGATGATTTAGACTTCGCTTTAAACTTGCAGTTCCTCTCTCAAGACGCGTTCACTCACACACGTTCGCTCGGGTCTACGCAGTGATAGTGACTCTGAGCGCGCGGGACAGTGATGATGTGTCAGCGAAGAATATTCGCGTTCTGATCATTTTCCCGCTTCTGACGTAAGCATTCCAGACAGAACCGTTAATTAAATAGGCTACTAAAGTGAGTTCGTTTAATCGGTAATGGAGCACTGTGGAGAGAAAATGTCTCTGCTGAAGAAAGTGAGGACCGGAGTCGTGTCGAGGGGTGAGTTGGGAGTTTCTACTTTGATGCTCTTGTAGATTTCATTTAATAAACTTGTGTAATCATTAACCTATGTATTGTTGTATTTATGACGTGTTTATCAACTTTTAGACTGTCAACTGAGCTTTTTGATTTTGCTTTTATTTGATGCAGGCTTTGTTCTTTCGTGGATTGACTGTACACAGTCTGATAAATGTATTCAGAGTAATTGTTATTTAAACCTTTTTGTATATTGTATATAGGTTATGTATTTTTTTAACCTATTAGTTAAATTCAGCAGTATTTGAACTTATTCCTGTTATATTTTCAGGTTTTTTTTATATCATGGTCTGTGAATGAGCCAGCTATTTTAATAAACGTTTAAGGACATATCTGTGATATGTGACAGTGATGGGATAGGGATAAAGAATGTAATGATTCATCTTGTAGATTCTGATTCTTCTTAAATGATTCCGATTCCTTAAAGGATCCACGAACGATTCTTTTGGTACTTTTGAAGAAGAAATATTTGGATATAAAAAAATGCAGTTTTGAACTGTGTTGACAAATGATCAGATCATTTCACATTACAACAGAACGTGGATAGAAAAAGTCAGATAAATTTAATTCAGTTTTTGCAAAATGTCTTGACTTTTAAAATAATTTTTAGCAGCGGCATAAATACAATCCTTTAAAATTGTTGCTAAATGTACTGAATAAAAATACTTATATGACTAATTGATATTCAGTAAGCGAGATAGATAAATTCAGTAACTGCCCTGACTGATTCAAAAGGGTTTCTGACTCACTAAAATGAACTGGCTCTTTGTTCAGGAATAATATGCTGTATAATATACTGAAATATTTGTGATTTAAAAGTTGCTTGCAAAAAGATTTGAATAGTTTTTTTGAATGGTTGTCAGTGCTCTTAGCAACCAGATGGCAGACATGAACACTGTGGAAATGTTTTTTTGTTTTTTTTAATTATTATTAATTAATAATACCACCTCTTGAGTTAAAGTTACAGTACAATGAGCTTTTGAATTTACTAAAGTCGATAAATCACTCAGACAAGATGTGGATTTTTAAATAAGCTTTTTAAAGGCAATAGGAGTGGCCCCTGACCCTTCTTGCATGCTGTCTGTTGTTGTA
Source organism: Tor tambroides (assembly GCA_021397915.2). NCBI lineage: Eukaryota > Metazoa > Chordata > Actinopteri > Cypriniformes > Cyprinidae > Tor > Tor tambroides. The sequence goes on along the minus strand of JAFVLL020020991.1, from coordinate 48,509 downwards.
AATTATTTCACCATTGTTTAGACACATTTGCAATTATCATGCATTGTCTGCTTGGTTCACATCCTTCCTTATTTCCACCCTATTTTAACACCTGCTTATGTGTGATTATGAAGAATCTTGCTCCCCTCAGTTTCTGCTCATCAGCCTGTACTGGAGAGAATGCTCTTGATAGAGCCACTGCCACTGGGCTGCTCAACACACTTCCCTCAATTAACTTTCCACACAGTAAAGCAAGCCTCGCTCCCGACGGGAATACGCTTCTATTAATAAATAGTTTTTCACTCTAGCTCCCACCCTAGCATAATGGAACACCTTGACAACAGCAAATTATTCAATCTCTATTAGAAGTTGTGGCATGTCTGGAGGTCTCCGCTAATACACCCAGCCTCCAGAGACTGTGCCAAATGGCAGTGTCCTTCTTTATTGAAATACAAAGATCATATTATACAAGTTCCACGTCATTTAAACTAAGTTATAGTACTATTGCAAACTTTGCGGTTTTATAAAAACAACTCTGCTTCTGTTTGACATCCTCGTCTTTTGTTGTCTTTTTGTCTCCAACAGTGTGCATATGATGTGGGCTGTTTGGGTCTTTACTGAACTGTGCATGAGATCCTATGGGATCTACCTTCGAATAAACACCTCAATGCCCAAAACCCAGATATCAGGCTAACGCTAAGACGACTTGAGCTTCGCCCAACCCATTTGACTAACTTTCCTCTCCAATGCCATCATGCCAATCATCAGCAACGCCAATCATGACTTCAGCAACCTCTCGGTCAGTGACGACAGCAGCTTGGACCACATTTTTACCGAGATCCCGGAAACAGAGACCATCAAGGGAGTGTATTATCAGCGCGCTCAGTTCATTCGCCGACCGGAAGATTTGCTTTCGGTGGACCACAGCTTGCAGGCCCTCATCAACGTAGGGGGCAACCGTTACACCTTCCCTTGGAGTACGCTGGAGCAGTTCCCCCTGACGCGTTTAGGACGTCTCAAACCCTGCAGCAGTCCCGAGGAAATTGCTTGTGTTTGCGACGATTATGATGAGACACGCCGTGAATTTTTCTTTGACCGTAGCCCCAGTGCGTTCCGTGTAATCCTCAACTTCCTGGCAGCAGGAAAGCTACGTTTGTTACGGGAGATGTGTGCGCTCTCGCTGCATGAGGAGCTCAACTATTGGGGCGTAGAGATGGCCTACATGGAACGCTGCTGCAAGCGCAAGATGTACACTCGCATTGAGGAGGTCGCCGAGCTCGAGCGGCGGGAAGAGGAGCGCCGTCAACGCAGTATGCAGCTGCGCCCTCCTGCCGTGGAGACACGTTACCAAAAGTTCATGAACCGTTTGAGGGACATGGTGGAGAACCCTCAGTCAGGCTTGCCGGGAAAGATATTCGCCTGTTTGTCTGTGTTGATGGTGGCAGTGACAGTGATCAGCCTGTGCATCAGCACCATGCCAGACCTCAGAGAGGAGGAGAATAGGGTGAGTGCGTACAAAATGTCTCAACCTGATCAAGCGGATGGTTCACATAAAATATGAAAAGTCTGTCATTGTGTTATTCCAAACCAGTATGACTTTTTCAAAATATCTTCTTTTGTGTTCCACCAAAGAAAGAAAGTCATACAGGTTTGGAAGGACATGAGGGTGAGTAAGTGGGTTTTAAAGGGATAGTTCACCCAAAAAATGAAAATTCTGTCATCATTTACTCAACCTCATGTCCTTCCAAACCCATAAGACTTTGGTTATTTTAATGAAACCTGACTGGTTTCTGTCCCCCCGAGTTGAAAGTTCAGGTAACCAAACTTAAAACAGAAATTATTGTTCTTGAACCTTCAGATTCAGTTCATAGTCCAAAAATATATCTTGGTGGGATGTCTTCTTGTGTGAAGCCATGGGTGAAAAATCTGGGTGTTGTTTTTGATGAGTCTCTGAAATTTGATAAACAGAAATTGGTGGTGAAATCATGCTTTTTTTCAGTTGCGAAAGTTATCAAAATAGTTATTCTCTATATCAGTTTTTAAGTCTAGCTTAAAAACTTACTTGTTTGATAAGACTTACAATCTATGTTGAAGCTTTCCTGCCTTATATTTTATTGCTTTTTTACTGTCTTTTGTTTTAATTTTTTTTTCAGTAAATGTATATTTTTCTTTCTTTTTTTTTTTTTTTTGTAACGCATATTGGACAACCTGGGTTGTAAATAATGGTGCTATATATATAAAATTGCCATTGCCAACCAAAACTTAGAAGATCATAAGATCAAAGAACCAAAACTTAGGAAATCATGTCATGAAGGCATTATAAAATGAATCCTTCTGAATAGAGTGGTTTAAATTTGTAAAGAGGTGCAATCGCTTTATATGATGAGCAGATTTAATTTAAAGGTCCCCTATTGTACACCTTTCTGGAGTTTTATTTTAGGTTTTGATGTCCTTAAGAATATATATTCACGGTATAAGTACCAAAACCATCTCAATATATTTTTACAGCTACTTTCTCTTCTCTGATAAAAACAGGTTGATTTGGCCTGTCTAATTAATATTCATGAGCCTATCTTCTGATTGGCCTGTTGTTTTCTGAGTAACGCACCGCTAGGCCAACCACAGGTAACTAGAGTCATGTAGGACCGACGTCACAATTACGTCACCGCGCTAAGCTGTAAGCAAAACAAAGGGAAAATTGCCCTGGAGGCGGCCCATTCAAACCAAAGCAGATTTGGCTACATAAGGAGCTAATATCATCTTGTTGTGATGTTGGGTGCCAGAATCGACCTAATACAGCCTCAAATTAGAAATTTGATAGCATGTGTTACCTGCTGCCACTGCCAGACAAAAACCGACGACAGCTGTGGTGAAACGAGATAAAACGAGCGGACTGGACAGAAGCGATCATCAAAAATGATTGCGTTTACAGCGCACGCTTCTTATCAGAAAAGGTTCAATAAAGTATTGTCTTTTGTTGTTATGGGCGCGTCTGAAGATTTCTTGCATCTCACGACTGTCGTGTATGAAATAATTTATATATAACCATTTGTAATTGTATACACTGTTGTAATTAATTGTGTCTGGAATAATATTGTAGCAGTAAAAATAGTTGCCTGCTGAAATCTAAATGTATTTACATCTTTGTCATGACTAGATAGACACGGTGAGTTTGTCTTTACTATACATGTTAGACGTGATCCACCTCATAGTAACAGTCCTGTCAGATCGTCCATCCTTTGAGTGAGAGTGTACAGTAACGTTATAGATCGGCCGATCTGGTTTCGTCCGTTAAAGTGAACCTTTTCGACATGTTTCGGTGTTTTTGTTGCTCATGGATGTGATACTGTCTGGGGGTTTGGCAAAAGGACGGAAGGCGGTGCTCGGGAAGTTGTTCGGATGTCACATTTTTACGGAAGTCACAGCGGCTCTTGAAAAAACACAGCAACTTTATGCAGGCTGTGTGCACTTTACGGTGGACTGACTGTTTTGAAACTTGTAATAGCCCCTAGATCTCTGTTATCATGAAAAAAGCCAGGAAATTTCAGTTTTGACAATATGGGACCTTTAAATGATGATAGAATTTTCATTTTTGGGCAAACTAACCCTTTCTATATGATCTTAAACATTTCTGTGCTCTCAAATGCATAGATCCTCTCACATCGAGCCAACACACTGAAAATTGAGTGATTTATATGTAAATTCATGTAACAACTCTCTCTTTGGTACATTTTACTTCTGTTCGTCTTTACCTTTGAGTTCATACAAGCCGAAAAAGCCCAACGCATGTTCACCTGTTAACTTAGACCCCCTTCTCCTCAGGTAGAATGTGAGCATGTCACTGGAGGTGTGTTTCCGGTCTTCAAGCAGACCTGTACGTGCTGTTCCTAGTGAGAAATAATGAATGCACCTCAGCAGGGCTCCCCAGTGTCAGTAAATACCCAGAGGGTAATGAACTGGACCAGCAATGCCTCCACATTGTCAGCAAACACACACAGAGAATAATGAATCAGCTCCATAGAGACCTCTGGAATGTCAGCAGGCACACAGGGGGGTCCGCTTGAGAAGACTAGACCTTTTTGCTGTTAAATGACTATGCATTTTAATCGCCCTTAGGCAGACACCTCACATAGCCCAAAGTGGAAGTGGTAGACCACTGGCTGTAGCTTCATTTGCCTGAAGTTTCACTCCACATGTTTGTATCGGAATACTGTGCGTGTGTGATTGGATGTGCTTGTGTATATGTCAACGTAAGACTCAGGGAGTGTCTAGGCAGTTACGCCAGCATGTAGCGTCCAACAGGCAGAGTCCCGCTGGAAGCAGCAGGACTGTCATATTTAATTCACACTGCCGGCCGTTTGTCAATGTCAGCCGCACGGTGGAAAAGGAATGGCCTGAGCATGGAGTCATTCATCTCTGCTCATAAATGTGTGTGTGCGCACAGATAGGTGTGTGTACATGTGTACATTGAGTGATAACAAGATGACCTCCTCTATCTCTCGCAGCACTTTCAATTCTTTGTGTGTAGTCGAATGTGAAGCTGTACAGATTGATGTTTCACAGTTTTGTATGTTTACAAGCATAAAACTTTTCTGTGAAGTTTTATGCCTCTATAAATTATATACAACACGATTTTAGTTTAGAGCTCAATATCAGATGCGGAAAGACAAGGCAGCAAATCTCTAGTAAACAGGAAACACAAACAGAAGTGAGAAAGACTCTGTGAGAGAACTTGCAATGAGCTGATAGAGAAAATCAGTGAATAAATTTAACAACCCACAGGCTTATCTCAACGCTTGACATCAATGTGACCTAAACAGACCCCTGTAGCTTATGCAGCAAGTGTTTTAGTTCTAAAGGAGTCTATAAGAAAGTACAGTGGCCTCAGAAATATCTGGACACTTGGGCAACCCATAAATATGTATGAATGGTATTGCATTAGATGACAAAATATCATACCAAGTAGCATTTATTTTACATTTACGCATTTAGCAGACGCTTTTAAAAGCGACTTACATTGCATTCAAGTTACAGTTTTTACATTTTATCAGCTCTTGTTTTCCCTGGGAATCGAACCCATGATCTTGGCGTTGCTAGCGCTATGCTCTACTATTTGAGCTACAGGAAAGCTTTAAAGAAAAGTTTCAGAAAAGTACACTTTTCTGAATGTTTTCCAAAAAATGTTTTGATATACTGTTTAAAATAAAGACAAAAGATATTTGAACATTTTCTAGTAGCCAATTGTTAGTGGAACATGCCCATATTTAATGTGATGAACTACGCCTGTGTGAACATGAGGAGAACTGACTTCATCCATCCACTAAAAATAACATTGGGACTGAAATTCATTGGCAAAGTAAATCAAAATTAGTTTTATAGTAAGGTCTAGCCTAATTTATACAACACCATTCAGGCATTTTAAGTGCCCCAGTGTGCCTCTGTATGATTCCCAAACTCCCTGGTACAATTTTAATTGTGTTTGGTATTTTAAGTATGATATGAATAGATAAGAGATGAGAAACATTTATGGAGTACCATCTGAACTCGTTTAAACTGACAGCCTTGGGAATCGATCCAGAGAGGTTAACTATCTTGTGTGTTTGAGAGCAGGCTGTATTCTCGTAATCCCAAGCAGCACCTTTTTATTTATTGTTTAGATAACAATAAATACATTCTCGTGAGATGATAAGATGACGTTTATCTGGATTCATATGCCCTACTACCCGTTATCTTTGCGGAAGCTAGATAAGTCGGAAGCAGCGCTACTAGAATGGTATTATGGTTCTGCGTGGGTATACCTTCTGCCGTTTTGTAACAATTATATATATATATAAATTTTAAACTAACCATTATTTTACTAGTTCTATGGATAAAGCATCAGCCAGTCAAGAAAATCTGAGCATCCATGGGATCTGTCCTACGGAGCTGTGCTTCACTCCTTCCTATGGATCTTTTACTTTTTTCCCCTCTTGTCCTACAGTAGATTCACTCCAGCCCTGCATTCTCTAGTTTTCCCTTAAATATTCATTTCTACCTTTGCTTTTCTTCTTTTGGGCTCCTTTTCTCTTTGCCCTCTTATCTCTGCTTTTTCTCACCTTTACTCGTTTACCACTCTCTGCCCCTTCCTTCCCCCATGCTGTCTTCTGCTCTCTCTCCTTTTCTCCTCCCCGGGGCTGCAGGTGTAAATTTTGCTTTGTTTGAACTACAGCGGCAAGGACTCAGAATTGAAGGTGTTTGTATGCCATGAGCATCCTGCAAACTCTCACTCACCAAGTGCTGGTGTCACACACACTTATTCACAGTATCCTGTAAAGGTGAAGCTGTATCACTGACCATATTAAGGATAAAACTGCACATTTTTTTCAAAAAATTACATAAATGAAAATTTGGGGGTAAATTCACTTACCCTCATGACATACCAAACTGTATGACTTTGCTTTCTCTCTTCTGTGGAACAAAAAATAAGATATATAAGTCACTGACTCCATTGACTTTAATGAAAATACCTTCCTTTGTATTTCAAACAAAGAAGAAAGTCAAACAGGTTTGAAATGACATGAGGGAAAGTAAATAATGACAATGTACAGTTTGGGTGGACTGCCCATTTAATAAATCCCTGAATTATTAGGTTGGGTTTGAGTTTACCTGACATGGATTTACATAAGATTTGTTCTTGCTCTCAAAAATAGCTAGGTGGCGTAAAAAAGGGATTCCTGATGTGTTTTTGAAAGTTCCTGCTTTAAAAATACAATGCTTTTGGCGGGACGCTCAATAAACAGTGCAAGATATGATGCAACTGTGCAAACTGTCTAAGAACCAAAACACAGCACACTGTCAGCATGCTATTAAAATCACTGCCACTAAAAATATTAATGTTAAAATAAATACATAATGAAAAACCATCGAATGAACTTCTTGTAGGACTGACTATTGAGATGAGTAGTCCATATGAGCCAAAATTCAGGACTGATCAGCAGATAGCTGGTATTGGACTCCAGAAAAGAAATGGGCCTGTTCTGCCAAGACAATTATACTCTAATGCATGTTTGAATTGGCCTGAATTGAAAAATGTAGAGGAGAATAAGCGATTTAGTATGATGTCATGAACTCAGTCTTTTTAATTTGACTAAAAGTCTCCAGCCAATCCATCGAGCAAAGAGTAGATTTGTGTTTGCTACAAAAAAGACAACATAATCAGTTTGATTTGATGGAAACCTTCTAAAAGAACTCGCTTGACCTGGCATTGTACTTACCTCTGCAGCAATCAAAATATTTTATATTGCAGGTGTATTCCCTTGATTACATGCATTAAGAGATAATGAACAGCCTTGCTTCTGAGCCACAAAATTAAGCATATTATCTACATATGCTAGATGAAAGTGCTGAAAAAAAAAAAGAAAAAATGAACAGGTAAATTAATCATCGGTCCTGTGCTCAAGCACACAAGGGTGAGTGAATAGTGAAGAGCTCTGCATCACTTTCACGTCTGTGACATTCATGAAACGTGAAGCTGGTCTTTGAACATTTAGCCAGTGGCGCAGTTCAAACCAAAGCTAGTTTCATTTTCCTCTTGACCGATCATAGTCTCCACCCACCCATCAATGACAGACTTGTTAACGCTCTACATGTCCTGTTCATGCTATGTTGGACAGAGTATTACAGAGAGCCAGATGGTGTCGGTACAGGTGCAGGGCATGAGTGGTTTTGGTGTTGTTGCAGTTTTGCATTTGGGCTCTATGATTTGCCAGAAGGGGAGTTCCTGGAACAGGTGCTGATGCAGGGTTAGCAATGATCTCAACTACTGTTCCTTGGCCTGGGATCTTAATATAAGGCAGGAGAAGGTGAACAATCCACAGCGCAATCTGGACAATGTGGCGCAGGTTTCCTCTTGAGTGGGAAGATACCGCCCAAAACCAGCATGATGAGGCCAAAGTGAGAGAATGGAAAGGAAATACTAGATGAAGATTGGGTGCACTTGTTTTCATTATTGTCAATTTTTTTTAACCCATTTAAATTAAGTAAAAAAAAGTTCACAACAAAGCAGTTCTACCAAATAATTTCAGTTTGTAGGATTTTTTTGTTGTTGTTGTTTTATTAACTTAACATTTATTTGAAAGTTCTCAGTATTGCTATGATAAAAATAATACCGACTTTAACAAGTTGCATTATTGATATTGGTTTCCAAACGTGCACATTAGACCATTATGATTTACTTCAGTGGTTCTCATTGTTTTTGACTAAAATTCCCTCTCCCCATTGTTCACAACAATATTCAAAGGCCCCATGACTTTTCCAGTTGTGATTTTACTGGATGTTTATAAATATTTTTTACTCAATTTTAACCTGATAAAAATTTTTAGAATTTAAGACTTAACAAGAAAAAAAGTATATTCTTTATAAAAATGCCCGTGGACTTTTAAGATTTCATTACTTAACATTACTTTCCCAGGTTTAAGAACCACACTTTTAAAATGGGAGTCCTTATTCTTCAATTAAATTAAAAAGTCATCTTTAGGCTCCCTGGAAGTTTGCTGAGGCCCCTTAGTGGGCCCTGGGCCCTGGGCCCCTATCTGAGAAACACTGGTTTATTCTAAATCAAATATGACTAACAGAAATGAGAAACAGTTCAGTAAGTCATTGATCGAAACTATTTAAACTCTCCTAACTATAGTAGTCAACATTTGAAGTGGATCAAAACCCTTCATCAAAGTTATACATGAATTTTGAACAATACCCATTCTTGTTTTAGGACAACTTTGATGAACTTTTTTGATCCAATTCAAACGCTGACTACTGTATTTTAAAGTCATGACTTTGTGTCAGACCATTAATTCATTTGACTGTTTCATTAACAGAGAAGAGCCTTTCATAAGGTGGTTCACAAGAGTTCATTTGTTTGTAAATTAGAAAATACTTGTCATGCTATATGCATATGTGCAACTAATGAGAAAAACACAGTAGAAACTTTTTTTTTTTTAATTCATATGTATTGTCTATATATTATTTAGCCGGACCTATTCTTTCTCTTGCATTGCGTTCAGTTCACATTGCAAGCTTACATCTCAGCCAAAATCTCAATTTGTTTTGCCGTTGGGCAGGAAATTCAGCAGTGGAATAATGGTTAAGTGGGTTGGGAGGGTCGATTACTAATTCCATAGCTTTGAGTGAGTTGACGTTTAGTTGTTCCATTTTACAAGAATGCAGACTGTCTTTCTACTGCAAATGGACTGACTTTTTTGTAGTTCTACATGCGTTCATTTCTATCAAATGTGTATAGGAAGAAAGAGAGCTGGCAACCCTGCTGTGCTCCAATATTGATGCAGGAGAAATTGGGAACTGATTGCCCTCACATGCAGGTTACAGAATAGGTTTTTATATAACACTCAACAGCAGGAGTTTCCAAAGTGCCAGTGTAGGTCAAAAGTGTTATTGCACCAGAATCACCTTTGTTAAAGCTGGAGCTGAGGTCCTGAACGAATTGACTTGCTTGAACTCCTTAAATGAGCAGCATGACTTGAAAGAAAATGTTCCGAACAGGAGCTGTTCTTACACCTGCCTACTGTTTACCATTCCAAGCACCAACATCTTTTCAGTTCCAAGGTTACAAGGTTCACAAAAAGATGCTCTGGAGTGTCTTACAGCCAGGTGTACGTATAAACTAACACACACGTGGCTGCTCGTATACAGTAGTGCTTGTCTTTGCTGGTGGTATAGTGAAGTGTTTACAAGCGCAGGGTAACCGGAAGGTTCCTGGTTTTAATCACCTGAGTCAGATTGGCAAGTCACTCAAACCCAGGTTGCTACAAGAGGCTCAGATTGCATCATAATACAAAAAAACTGTCATTCAGAAAATGCAGTGTTTCGTTTAGCTTTTCTCTTGAATTATTTAATGGGCTTCTTGCTGTAAATGTAATACAATAGAAGAGAAGCCACAGGAAACGACAGTGAGAAGATGCATGGTGTGGTGCTGTAAGGCCATTAATGTATGTGGGCACGTCTGATCATTTTCCTCTTGTGCTGCATACTCATTTTTGATTCAGCAGATGCAGAGATAGTAAATGGTGTAAATAGTGGCATCCATCAGAAGATTTGTTCCATAAGTAGCTTCATCCCAGAGTTAAAGATGCATTTTTAATGCCCGCCCGCTTGTTATCTTCCCCTATAATTTTCTTGAATTAAATTTGCAAGATGTACACAACTCATCTTGTGCAGGTCACACTTTGTTTCTCTCTCACTTACTACTTTCTTTTGCATAGAAATACAATACAAACACTTTCTTTTACAAAACCACTCACTGTTTTGAAGTCATGAGGCAGTAAGAACATATTTGTGATGCTTTTTCGTGTTTGTGAACTACCACTCAAAATACCACTCAAATTGTGTATAATTAAAAAAAACAATGCAATGAAAAAAATGCATAAAAATATATATATATTTTTAGAATATATAATTGTAATAATATTATATAAGTAATTAAATGTATTAGTATTTGACTTCCTTTCTAGAGTTAATATTTAGGGGGGTCACCTTTGACTGTCGACAAGAAATTTATACCTCGACTTCATTAAGCCAGGAAAGCAGGAACTGTTTGCAAACTGCAGTGTTTAAGTCATTTCACAGATGCTTAATTGAAATGACTGCATCTCTCCAGGACATCACTGTTTTAAGTGTGTATTTTGCTGTATGCTTCTGGTATCTGTCCTGTTTAAAGATGAATCACCCTTGAGCTCTCAGTGCTGTGGAGGACTGTAACATGTTTTCTCCTAAGACTTTCTTGTTTTAGCTTTATCCATTGTTCTTTGTGTCTCTCTGAGTTTTCTCCCCTGCTGTGGAGACGCATAGCATTATGCAGCCATCACTATTCTTTACTCAAAAGCCTGAATCATAGTCATGCAAGTCCATGAATGCAGACTCTTCTAGCTGTGTTTGCTCAATTTCGCGCTGTTGTATGAAAATGCATTCACAGAGTTTCCACAAGGGGCAGTATAGCAACATTAGCATGTAACATTTTTCATTTCCTGTCAGTTTTCTTTTTCAGGTCATTGCCTCATAATGTATGTTTGAATGGCAAGAGGTGGTGAAATCCACTTATTTCTGTTGCTGGAAAGCAGTGTTTAAGCTACTCGGCTGCTGTAATGCTTCAGTGAAAGAATTAGTACTTGGATTTGCCTTTGTTCATTAGGGTCAATCCATTTGATTTTTAGAGACATTCAGTAGTTTTTAGGGTCTAATATTGTGGTAGCATTGGTTTAAGATTTGCATGTCCATAATCGTCATGTGGGGCTGGTAAATCTGACGGTGGTTGGTAATTTTACATGTCAAATTTTCTCTCTGAGTAGGTTAACTACAGTAAATCACAATGTGCACTATACATAAATCAAGTGAATGATTTAATATTCAGCTTTTTATTTCAGATTAAATCACTTAAATGTCTTGACGTTTTCTCACCTTGACATTATAAAATACTTCTTTCTCTAATTCAAACTAATTCTCAGTTACTCCAATACTCCAGTAACTCAATGAAATGAGAATACAAAATAAGATATGTTGAAGAATATTGGTAACCAAACCATTTTGGTGCCCATTGACTGCCATTGTATGGACAAAAAACACTGAGATTTCTCAAAATATCATCTTTTTGTGGTCCACAGAAGATAGAAAGGCCAGAGGGTGAGAAAATATTAACAAAACGTTAATTTTTGGGTGAAATGTCCCTTTTATCATTGTTTATTTCCAACAAGCACCCATTTCCTCCTTGCTTTCTCTTTACAGACTAGCAGGATGAATAAATCTATCCGTTGACCTCTTGGTTATTTTTCCACTGAGATGTTTATGGGCTGGCTGTTAGGTATCCATGTCTGTTCAGTGTCTCATGGGTCCTGACTAAAAGCTAGAGATGCTGCTCTGAAAGGGAAGGAGAGGATGTTACAGTGCCATTTACACTTAGGCCAGGAACATACTTGAATGTGTGGCCAACAGCGGATGCAGACTTTCCCGTTGTACATACTTTCAATGCATTATGTTACTGTAATGGTAACAAGTAGATAGCTACAACAGGTAGCTAGCAATAAACATGTCAATTTGATGTGAAAGTCAGTGTTTTATATGTGGCCAGCTGCAATTTGTTTCTTTCAAATGCAGCCAAGCAAAATTAACTGACTGTCTTGAGAAGTTGTAATGGTTGCCATACCTCTGATTTCTATAATCTGATGCAGAGAAGCTCTGGCAGATGGAGACCACAAAATTGCTGGTGCAGGACTACGGTAGTAAACCTTGCTTGACAGGATTTGCAGTAACCTGCCATAAAGGACAGATCAAATGGACCGAGTGCAGCGTCCGTCTCTGGGGACGGCAGGGAAGGAGGACATTGAAGAGACTGAACAGAATGAGAGCAATGCAGTTAGATGAAAGGTGTGGGTGGGTGACCAGTGCCTCCAAAGGTCATGTGGGTGCAGTCACAGGTAGTTGCAAGCAGATCTGTTTTTGTGTCAGATATATGTGAGTGAGTCGATCTGTGATCTCTTTCAGCAGACAACTCTTCGCAGCCTTTCTCTACACACACAGCTTATCACAATCAAGCTCAGTAGGCACTGAGACACACTGAGTGGGAAAGGCACTCAAAATCCTCCCAATGCAGGGCCCAGAATCACAGACTCCAATCGTAAAAATGGAATATACTGTCAAACGTGGAATGTCATGGAATTTGGCTAAATTTGGATGAATAAATCAAAAGTAGGGCTGTCCAATTAATTAAATTATGATATGGAATAGTGACTGTGAATACTTTAAACTGCAAAAACTTATTTATATGTGAAATACCTGTATGTTACATGTCTCACCACACTTGACGAAATTATGACACAAATATATTACTGTTGTACATTAGACTTGTACTTCTCAAATAAATAATAATAATATTCATACAGTTTATCAGAAAATAGTTTTTAATGAATATCACAGTAAACCTCCATTGTGCGGCAATTTGTTTGCCAAAAATTGTTAAAAATTTCATTGTAGTACACTGTAAAAGATTAATTAAATTGTTTGTTAATGACAAATAATAATTTATTTGATTCATCATTTGTTTGTTAATGATTCATTTGATTACCAACATTTTTATAATAAATTTGTGTTGAATTGTAAAATACAGAATCCAGAAAAATGGAAACAGACAACAGAAATTCTTGAAAAAATTAAATGAACAAATAAATAAAATCCTTCATTAGGCACTATTATTTAAAAATTATTATTATTGTTGTTGTTGTTGTTGTTGTTCAAGTTTAGTTAAACGATTAAAATGGAATCCAGAAAAATTAAAACAAAAAACACAGAATTTGGGAAAAATAAAACAGATTTCATAGTGCCTACCAACTCGCTCTCTCTTCATCTGTCCCTCCATCCCTTCATTACTCTCCATTATAAGAGCATAAGGTGAGGAGAAGAGAACGAGTGTGTCTAGGTTAAAAATACGGAGTGCTTAGCAAGCGGGAGATGGAGAGGCAGATGTTTAAGATTCTGAGACCGTCTCGCTGTGTACTTTAGCTAGTGCAGAGACGAGCTGTACCATCCCACCCTGCGCTTTATACTTCAGGTTTCTGGGCTAGGATGGATGGAGACAGAGAAAGAGGGAGAAATGTCTTGCTGTTTGACAAATTATTATTCAGGAGGAAAAACTGAGTGGAGTGCATTTTGGAGGATTACACAGATTAAAGCATCAGGCTAAAACTGGATGTGCGTGTGTTGTTAGAAAGACTTGATGAGATAAAGAAACTTTAAAAAATAAGAAGGTAAGGTGATGTAAGCTGGAAAGAAAAGTCGTTTCAGACACAGAGCAAGCTTTGAGTTTTGATTAAAGATTATGACGATAAACATTTTGTACTGATGCACAATAAGATCAGGAACATGTATTAAGAAAATAGGTTTAGTTTTCATATTGACTTTATTATCTCAGCTGTTTCTTCCAGACAGCAGTGTGATTATATTTTTTTGATGATATTTTTTTTTACTTTTGATTATTACATTTCTGTAGTATTTCTTCTTGAATGCTATGATATGTATTGAAATTAAATTTTGTGTAATAAGATTTTGGGTTCCCACTGTCCTGGAAAACCTAGAAATAACAAGAAATTTCAAAAAGCATGAAATCTTGAAAGGTCACCAAAAAGTCATAGATATTTCTCTAGTGAATATATTTTTTCCTAGTTATGAACGCACAAAAGACTGGGCTGGGAGAAAGTATTTTCAATAGAGAAATCTCACACTTCACCCTTAAGTCTCCTGACCTATAATTTTCTCTAGGAGTGTGTGTGTGTGTGTGGTTTGGTTTATATATCCTGATGGGGACTTAAACCTGAATACACACAGACTCATGGGGACTCGTGTCATGGTGGGGATCTAAAGTGAGGTCCCCATGGGTACAAAAACTTAGAAATCATACAGAATGAGTTTTTTTGAGAAAGTAAAATTACAGAAAGTTTCCTGTGACAGGTAGGTTTAGGTGTAGGGTTGGTGTAGGCTGATAGAAAATACGGTTTGTACAGTATAAAAACCGTCACGCCTATGGAGAGTCCCTACAAGGATAGCTGACCAGACGTGTGTGTGTGTAATGGGTGTGTGTGTGTGTGTGTGTGTGTGTGTGTGTGTGTGTGTACCTGTTTTTCTATTCTGGTGGGGACTTAAACCTGAATACACACAGACTCATGGGGACTTGTGTCACAGTGGGGACCTAAATTGAGGTCCCCACGGGTAAACAAGCTTATAAATCACACAGAATGAAGTTTTTTGAAAATCTAAAAATGCAGAAAGTTTCCTGTAAGGGGTAGGTTTAGGTGTAGGGTTGGTGTAGGGCAATAGAAAATACAGTCTGTACAGTAGAAAAACCATTACGCCTATGGAGAGTCCCCACAAGGATAGCAAACCAGACGTGTGTGTGTGTGTGTGTGTGTGTGTGTGTGTGTGTGTGTGTTTGTTTGTATTTTCCAGGGAGTAAAATGGAGGTTGGTTGCCAGACGCAAGTATATCTGATCATCTGTCATGTACCTGTCTGTCTCTGCTCTGTGACTGTATTAGTGCGCAGCAGACGGGTGAGGGTTTCTGGGTTACTGCGATGTAGCACACACAGTTCTTTCAATGTCCCAATCACTCCATCTCTGTCTCTGCATCTCTCTCAATCCCTGGCAATGACCTCAAGGTCATTTTGACATACGCCTTCATCAGCACACACAACCTGGTAAATACCCAACATGACAGATTGAGCACGCTGTTACAGGTTTTTTGCTTACTTTATCCTTTATGTCTTTGAAACAACGTTCAATCAGAATATTCAATAGAGAGCAGCCGGGGGAGGCGAGAGTACAGCGATTTAAATAAAAGCAATATGCTGACCTCGACAATTTCCTGCCTGTGGTCTTTTTCTAGGAGCTCAGAATGATGTGGCATTATTGACTCTGTGCCAGGAAATGTTTGACAACAAATACTTTGGCAAGAGAAAAAGAAAAAGAGTGAGACAGGATGAATAATGGTCTTAGATGATGGAAGAGAGAGACTGGTCTGGGCTCGTGTCTAATGTGTTATAGCAGGAAGACACGATGAGCAGCTGCGGTGTGGTGGAGAAGATTTAATCACATTACATCATATCACACTGTACAGCTACTGTCCAGCAGCATGTTAAACATCCATTTACCCCTGTTTCGTTGTTTTTGTGTTTTTTGGACATCAGTCATCACTGTAGAAAGAGTTCTGAGAGTCCTCAGCTTCATGTTTTATCACTTGTTTGACAAAGTCACAAGCTTGACAACATCAAAGACAGGACATCAGTCTTAGAACGTCTGTAAGCTTTGTGATATCTGCTTTCCTCCTAGTCTCACTTCAGTCTCTCTCTCTCTGTGCTTAAGTGCTTAAAATTATCTCCAATTTCCATGTGCAGATGTATACACATATATACTACACACACACACATATAAACTGCTGTTAAATAGTTTGGGTAGGTAATTTTGTTTAGATGTTTTCAAAGTTGTCTATATATATATATATATATATATATAGCTAACAAGATTATCAGTTGGTGCAGTTTAATGAATCAGTTGGTGAATTGGTCTAATTGAATCAGTTTGGATGATTGAATGATTGGATGATTGGATGATTGAAATCTGAAAGATGAGATTTTATTTATTTGATTTAAAAGACTTAACACTTCACACATTCTGAGAATTTGTCTTAAGCTCCTCCTCTACACCATTTAATATTCAATTATTCAGTTGCCCTGAGTAATAAAGGACTCTGCCCAAAGCCCTTATAGGGCTCTAAGATATGAAAGTGTAGAAACCTAGTTGCAAGTGTTTTCCATAACTTAATTTGAATCTTTCTATAAAAGCTTGAATATTAGATGTTAAATGTAAGATAGTTTATGGTTTTTCAGCATGTCTTCTGCTATATGTGCCATACTCATGCATTTAGGGCTAGATGCCTGCTGTGGTTTCATTCCTCATGAATAATATTTTTTGATGAATATCTGATGCACTTTCATGAAAATATAAGAAGTAAAAATGTTTGGAGGACTGAGTTCAAACTGGAATTTTAGGAAACAGCTGACCCCTGGGGTTTGTTTCCTGTGTGTTTACTTGTATGAAGGAGGATGTGCACTGTAACAAGTTTTGAGTTCTGTACATGCCTGTAATGTATTTGGTGTTGTTTATCAGATCCTCTAGTAGAGTACAGTCAGATGAAAGAATCTGTGTGTGTGTGTATAGCACTCTTTCAATTATTCAACTCTCTGTCCAACCCCTCGTCTCTTCCTGACATCCCCATTCTCGGGTCCCCATATCTCATTCACTAAGCAGCTCATAGATCGGATTATCCTGACTGCATTTCGTTTTCAATACATCCATTTATGCATTCTCAGACCCTCCCTCTAGATTCAAACAGTCAGCCAGACCACCTAACATTCAATCAGAGATTACGTAGATTACGCGGGGGACGCGGGGGACGTGTCCCCCCCCCCCCCCCCCCCTTTTAATATCACATAAATTCATCCCCCGCACTTTTTCGGGCAAGTGTGCTGGCATAAAGGTTTTCAAGAGCCGGTGTGAATAAATATAGATTTAAATTCAAAGAGACAGGATAGTCTGTTGCATGACCTGATGTTTTTATTCGGACCCAGAATACAGCGAGATGAACATCACGGAGCGCTAAACGCTCATTATATGCAGAATAAATTCATACTCGAAGCCGGAGGGCGCTCTCGAGCAGAAAGTTGCGCGATTATTCCTAATATATGAAATGGATGAAAACAGTTGTTTTCACAGAAAAAAACGACGAGTTTAGAATTGCTATTGCACGATATGTGGTCTATTTTTTTAAGTCATCTCCAGGTAATATATAAAGTATATGAACAATGCAGTGCTAATTGACATAGCATTCATTACAGTATAGAAATATTCCCTAACTTATGTGGGATTAAAAAAAGTGTTTGTACTTATAACAAATTCATTATTATTGGTTATTGTCCAGCAGTGTATATGATTTCTAAGCCTATTAAAAGCTAGAAAAAGAAAAAAATGAAAGTTGCCTATACATACCAGTCAAAAGTTTTTGAACATTAAGATTTTTAATGTTTTTTAAAGAAGTCTCTTCTGCTCAGAAAGCCTGGATTTATTTGATCCAAAGTAGGCCTACAGCAAAACAGTACAATTTTGAAATATTTTCACTATTTAAAATAACTGTTTTCTATTTGAATATATTTTAAAATGTAAATTACTCCAGTCACACCATCTTTCAAAAATCATTCTAATATTCTGATTTGCTGCTAAAAAAAAAAAAAACATTTATTATTATGATGATGTTGAAGACAGCTGAGTAGAATTTTTTTTCATGTTTCTTTGATGAATAGAAAGTTCAGATGAACAGCATTTATCTGAAATAGAAATCTTTTGTAACATTATAAATGTCTTTATCATAACTTTTGATCAAATAAACCATCCTTGCTAAATGAAACTATCAATTTCTATAATTTCTTTTCCAAAATAAATAAAATAATAATAATAATACTGACTCCACACTTTTGAATGGTATAGTGTATAATGTTACAAAAGCTTTTTATTTCAGATAAACGATGATCTTTGGATATTTCTATTCATCAAAGAATCCTGAAAAAATTTACTCAACTGTTTTAAATAATAATAATAAAAATTAAAAAAGGTTTCTTGAGCAGCACATCAGCATATTAGAATGATTTCTGAAGGATCATGTTACTCTGAAGCCTGGAGTAATGATGCTGAAAATACAGCTTTGATCACAGCAATCAATTACATTTTCCAATATATTCAAATAGAAAGCAGTTGTACATAGTAAAACTGTATTTTGGATGAAATAAATGCAGGCTTGGTGAGCAGAAGAGACTTATTTAAAAAAAAAAAAAAAAAAACATTATATATTACATTTCTGTCCCCCTCACTTCTGAAATGATGGCTACGCCCCTGCATACCGGAAAGATGACTGTCAGTTCGTATAACCTGTTTAGTGCTAACAAAGACCGCGATGTACTGCCAAGACTAGGATAGTAGTTCTGTGTTTGGTTGTTTCATGTCTCCGTTTTGCTCTGGGACTGCGGCAGTTGAGTTGAGTCAAACCTATTCCAACCATCCTATTGATTTTAATTTGTCATTATACTCTGCTATTCACCCAGAATGCATCTGAATCCCACATGTAAGTGCCGCTATTCAAGGCTGAGCGGTTTGGTCACAAAATCACGCTCTGATTGTGCTTTCAATTAAGGCAAAACACTATAGCTGAATACTACAAAAAGTTTTAGATATCACAATAATTTCCTCTAAATATTTAACATCTCTTCCTTCTGTTGCTTAGATTTTAAGGCTAAAAGCACAGAAAGCGTCACATTACGATCTCAAGCCTGGTGTAAGTCTTCATGGTAAGCTGCTCATCAGCTCTGTAGGTGATTTCTAAATGTATACAGGCTGTATAGATGCTGGGGCTGTGGTTGATTGGTTTTGGGCACAAAGGAGGGGGGATGTCATTGACATTTCTAGTGGCAGCACAGAGATAAGGTCACCCTAAGTGCATTAGCACTGAGGAATTGACAATCAGCCTGACGAGTTGCAAATTGTTATGCTTCTTTAACATGCATAATGTCTGCAGCTGCAGTCACAACCACTTCACCCCACCGCAGGGAGATGAGGAGCAAAAGTCAGAGAAATGAGATGAAAAGAAGGTGTTGGAGTAGAAGTAGGGAATGAGAATGACTGAGAACTGGGGACTGACACAAAGGGAGTGAGAGGGAAAGGGGACAGTGTATGGGCTGGATGGAGAGGGACAAATTGTGTGCTGAGCATTTAAAATTGCTGAATTTACAGCAGTGAATCACCTCGGAGCTGCCGCAGTTTGATAATACATCTTCTCTAACTGCGAGTCTTTTGCTCCTGTGAAAGCTTGAGAATTTACAAAGGCTTTTCAGACTTTTCGGGCAAGCAAAAGCGTGAATGAGTTTTGAAAGTTTTTTGAAAGATGTAAGTGTGGCAGAGTGAATTTCTTATGTGAAAGCAGGGTGTTTGTAGAGTGAAGAAACCTGTCTGCACTCTTTTAGTTTAATTCTTGATTCTGATTGTTTCAAGGTCATGAGTTTGTACTGCGTTGCTATGTAGTAGTTAACAGTTTGTACTTGCAAGTACAAACCTGTACAAGTACAGGTTGTTTTGTTTTGTTTGCAATAAAAAAAGCAATACTAAATTTCTTTAAGTGTCCGATATCCAAAATGCAGAGTTTAAATGGTTTTATTTCTGTTCATCATAAGAGTACAACAGTGTAAAACACATGCATTAGATATGTTTTATTATCCTGTTATATATATTCCTCCTTTTTTGGCTGTTAAATAGTATGCTTAAAATATTTAGGGGTAAATGTACCTATTAAGCTCACATACCCATTAAGCACACTACCATTTTTGAGCTCAGATTATAAAAATAAAAAATAATGTTTTATCCTACTTGATGTCTTAACCAATTGATGTGTTTGTTACTAAATACCTTCTGTAATTTCAAGTCAATCAGACAATTGCATTTTTATTATTTTATGCCACAAGATGAAAGAGGCATGTTGTCCATACAAAGGAGGAGCCATCAGAAACCTGTTGTATCTGTCTAGGAAAAAAAGCGACTAAAGGCTGGAATACATTACAAGACTTTTTAAAATTTGAACAGATTTTTAAAACACCAGACATCACACACTAAACGACTTTGTAAATATTCACAAAGGAATACTGGGCATCATACATTAAACGACTGAGGATCGTATACTACCAGACGTTAAATTCCTTCTGATCACAACAAAATCACACAGAAACGTGCACACTGTTGCTAGGAGATGCGTGATAAATGAAAATAATGTGTTCTAAAATTGAGTTTTGAATATGTGTTACTTAGCTGAACATGGACTAGTCTAGATGTTGCAAGGTGTTTGAATGACACTTCAATATGTATATATAACTGATCAAATTGAGTTCTGTTTTTTTGTGATTGACTCTGTACCTTCAATTAAAACATCTTCCAATTATTCTTTAAAAAGATTGTTTAAAATAAACAAGAATTTTTAATAAAACATGATGTGAGCTTATTGGGAATAGGGGGTGTGCTTAAAGGGTACAAAAATGTACCCATTAAGCACAGCCAGACCTTTTGCATTTAATGATTTACATCTTAATTGAAATGCTTTTGTCATTTAAAATAAAATTACATATTATTGTTTGAGAGATTAATATTTTACATAACTTCTTGTACTGAAACTGACATCTTGTGCACTAAAAATGTCTCAGTGTAGATTCTGGTGAGCTTTCGTAAAGCTTACCCTAGGCATTTATTACTTTTCACAGGAAGTGGAAAAGTGTCAATATCAGTAAAAAAAAAAAAAAATGTCAAACTAAGTATTGATCTGTACAAAACAATGTCTTGAGGTAAACACATTATAAAGACATGTACATGTGCTACACACAAAGTCCACCATCAATTATTCCTTACATTTGTTCTCTGAGGCTGTATCATAGATTATGTATTGTTAAAAGCGCTATATAAATAAAGGTGACTTGACTTGACTTGATAGATCTTACCATACTGTTCTGAGCATTTGCTGAAATGTAATCTTTTTTCTTTGACTGTTCACATTTGTGACCCTGGACCACAAAACCAGTCTTAAGTAGCCGGGGTATATTTGTGGCAATACCCAAAAATACACTTTATGGATCAAAATTATAGATTTTTCTTTTATGCCAAAAATCATTAGGATATTAAGTAAAGATCATGTTCCATGAAGATATTTTGTAAATTTCCTACAGTAAATATATCAAAACGTAATTTTTGATTAGTAATATGCATTGCTAAGAACTTCATTTGGACAACTTAAAAGGTGATTATCTCAATATTTAGATTTTTTTTTACAACCTCATATTCCAGATTTTCAAATAGCTGTATCTTGGCCAAATATTGTCCTAACAAACCATACATCAATGGAAAGCTAATTTATTCAGCTTTCAGATGATGTATAAATCTGGATTTCAGAAAATTGACCCTTATGACTGGTTTTGTGGTCCAGGGTCACATTTGTGTTTATAAATTACACATAACGCATTATTATGAACCGTCAGCTGACCTTAAAGTACCTGTGAGTGAGCATGTACAGAAACAATAACATCACACGTTTAACCAGCATATAACAACAAAACTGTTACATTTGCAAGGGCCTTCAAGTAGCTGCAAACTGAACAGCTAATTTGCTAACATGGCATGACTGTGATACATTCCCTCGAGTTTTGCTTGAACTAATGCATCTCACCGAATATTAATTAAATCTGCTATCTCAGCATCTTTCCACTGATTCTGCTTGCTCCTCCCTCGGTTTATAAGATCTTAGCAAGGCGCTTACTGGCACTGAATGATAACGACATTACAAAATGATGTGTGATGATACTGTATGCACATGTTAACAGAATGATCTGGTTGCATCAGATATGTGAAGTTTCAAGGATCACATCTACAAGCATGTCACATGAAGAGAAAATCAAATTTGGGTCTCTTCCAGCATGTTGCTTGTATAGGGGGGTTTAATTCAGACAAGGTCAAAGTGGTCTGGTTTGTCTTTTCTGTTAGCCCTCCTTCCACCACCGCCTCAATCTGACCTCTGACTCTGGCTAATTAACTGATACAGCTTGACTTATTGGTTAGTGTGACTTCAATACTAAAAGTAAACACAGAGTTTTCCTGGAAAATGTAGTGGCTCTATGCCCTCTACTTAACTTATTTATTTTCCTTCCCCCTTTTTTTGTATTACTGTCCAAACTTTTACTCTCTGACGTATTTTAAACCTCCCTTTAAACATTTTTCTACTTTAACTTCTAATATGCTAAGCCTAAATGTATTGATTTTAAATTTAGATGCAAAGCGTTTTACTGAAAATAATTGAATTGAGAATTAAATTAGTTTCTCACTCTCTCTCCCTCCGCAGGGTGTGTGCTCCCAGAAATGCTACCACATGTTTATTGTCGAGACAGTTTGTGTGGGCTGGTTCTCCCTGGAGTTTCTGCTACGGTTCGTGCAGGCGCACAGCAAGCTGGAATTCCTCCGTGGACCCTTAAACATCATTGACGCCATGGCCATCCTTCCCTATTATGTGTCTCTGGTAGTGGAAGAGAACCCCACCAGTGAACATGAGCGACCCTCTGGAGGTAAGGGCTACCTGGACAAGCTCGGGTTGGTACTGCGGATCCTGCGTGCCCTTCGGATCCTCTACGTGATGCGGCTGGCCCGCCACTCTCTGGGCTTGCAGACGCTGGGGATGACGGTGAGGCGGAGCACACGCGAGTTCGGCCTGCTGCTGTTATTTCTCTGCGTAGCCGTGACGCTCTTTTCGCCTCTGGTGCACCTGGCGGAAAGCGAGCTGACCGGAGCGCAGGATTTCAGCAGCATTCCCGCTTCTTACTGGTGGGCGATCATATCCATGACTACAGTGGGTTATGGGGATATGGTACCCAGGAGCATACCTGGTCAGGTGGTGGCACTCAGCAGCATCCTGAGTGGGATCCTAATCATGGCCTTCCCAGCCACTTCCATCTTCCACATGTTTTCCCGCTCCTACCAGGAGCTGAAACAGGAGCACGACAGGCTCTTTAAAGAGGAGTGTGCGGCAGCCGCAGCGGCTACCACAGGACCCGAGGGTGAGCAGGATGGAGGATGGGTGGCCTTTCCTCCTCCCAGACTAGTCCTTACTCCAGACACAGAGACGCCTGGCTCCCTTGAAGACCTTTCTCTTCTAGGGAATGGTGGAGAGACTTCCGGGAATAACAAGCACCTGTTACCAGCTGGAGCCTTTTAAGTGATGCACACACATTGTATTCTTCTCTAGATCAAACCTGTTCTTCCATGCCCTCATACTGAACCCTCTTGCAGTGGACAGGGTGAATTTTCATAGCGTTGAAGGGCCTTGAAGCTATTTTGTCTTCCATCAGCCACAAGCTGATCATGTCTCATTAAAGTACTAATTCCTTCATATTCACACTGTGGACTTGTCAGATTTAGCACTTCATGAAAATCCATGCAATAGAAGTAAAAAATAAAGCTAGATAGTTTAACTTTAAAGCCTTGTTCCACACAGTTAGACTTGCAGCAGAGAAATTTAGGTTCCTCAAATTGGCTATCTAAATTTTTGAACTAATCCAAAGATGTGCTTGTTTTGTTGACTGTTTCAGGTTCAAGAATTGCTCTTCCAGAAAACGTGCACATAAAATGTCATGCACCGGTTTGGGACAGACATGCTCTTGTACAGCTTCAAATAAAAACTGCAGTAATCTCAATGTCCTGTCCTGTTATTTAGGGTTCATAGAAGGATTTTCTAATCCTCTTCTTTGAAACACTCAATCATTAGACAGTCACCCTGTACTCTTCTCTTCATTTTACGAAACAGCACTTATGTGCCCCTACCATCTGCCAGCTCTGACATGCAGCAGTTACAGAGTGATGAATCTATGATTGTTTTAGTGTTCATTGCTAGAGTTGAGATTCAGCCATGCTGTGACGTCAACAAGGTCAACCTAGTTTTTGTCATCTTCATCTCTTTTTGCTGATTTCCCCATAGGAGACTCTGTTGCCCCTAGGTGAAGAGCTTCTCTGTATAAGGTCAAAAAATTGTCCCACTGCCCAATGCTTACAGGGTCCAGCTGGTGGGGGGAGAATCTTGATGAGGCTGTGGATTAAACATGCAATAAATTCATAGAGATAAAAAGCCCTTCCAGAGTCAGACACTTTGACGGACTTTGCTTTGTCAACAAATCACAAATTTGCACCTCTAATCCAGTTATTCAGTCATGTTGCATCGGATGTTCCATAAACGGCCTTGCTGCTGTGCCTAAAGTCCCAGAAGACTGAGTCATGGATTGGAAAAGGTACAGAGGAAACCAAGAGGCTTTGATGGACCAATCAAATTACACGTGTAGCTTTTCGCAGGATTAACCAGCTGGTTGAATCATTAAATGGACATCAGCTTGTTCTTGATGTAAAGGTTAAACCTGTTTATCACTTGTTTTTCTTTCATGATAGGCAGGTTCAGTTCTCGATTGGTCCAGGGTTATCTCAGTCCACTTGTAAGTAACCAGATAGTGAACAATTTCTGTCAGAATCGCTATATTATACTAGAAATGTCATCATGTGTTCTTCATTCTTGTCAAAAAAGGAGGATGAGAGTATACTTCATAACGCCAACAAATGACACAATGTCATTCTCTACAGTGATGTTGTTGCCAGCTACGTTTAATGCACAACTGAAATTGTGTTGCAGGTCATTGAGTCATTGGCATCTCAATGTTTAGTACTTAAATTCATGTTCACATTACACTGATCCTAAACTGTTGTAACAACCGGGAAGAGAAAACCATATCTTTAACCATTTTGATAGAACGTATTCTATTGCGGTAACAATTCATATGAACTTAATAACCATCTGCACCATTTAACAGCATTAAAGGGAGGGAAGATTCGTGAGATATGCCATCAGCTCAGCTATAAAGATGCTTTTAGCCACAGCCCTTATTGAAAAATCTTGTTGAAGGATGGCTTGAATGATGTATCATATGCCATTATTTATCAAGGAAGGCCATATCTAGATGGCAAGTGTCTTGCTGGCATCAGTGATTGATGTAGAAAGCATCAAGAAGGGTTTAAGAGGCAATCTATCAGATCTTCTTGATGGTAAGATTGATTCCTATTCAGTGGGTAAGTTGCTTTTTAGATTTCAAAGTGTAGTGAATCTAAGATTTAGTTCTCTCTTCAAGTAAACCCATTTACGGTGCAGTCTAAGCAATAGGTCAATGATGCATGTGTGTTTTAATGTTTCAGGTGGTTGAATGTTATGGTTGTGTGTTTGCGACAAGTATAAAGCAGTCCATGGATGGATGGATGGCCATTCAAGTCTCTATCATTCACCCATGACTTCTGATGCTGGTCATGGTCTTCATTTTTCATCCAGGACTCAGAAGGCAAACATTCACATTTTGTACCAAAAAGAGTCATAATTTAGTTTTTCAGTACCATTTCCCAACCTTTTTTCTGACCCTTAGAATTAAACAGGCTTATTTTTTGCTACTGTCTCTTTAAGATGTGCATTTATATATATATGTTCTTTTCACATGTGAAATCAGCAACAGCATTTTTTATATGCCTATACACATCTTTCAATAACAGCCACTTGGCAAAGCCTGCTTTACATTGTGACATTTCACAAAACACTGAAAAATAATGCATAAACTGTGAAGGTCAGGCTAGAATGATCAAAGACTGTACTTGTTTTTAATGGCAGGATATGCAAAGCGATGCCTGGAACAGCACAATATTTGTCTAACTTTCATTTTACTGGTGTCATTAGTTCTTATGGTGTTTAGAATGTTATTTTTTATGTTTCTTACTTTCTCCTTGTTACTTGATCGTGACTAAGAAGCCCAGTTTATGAACGCAGAATTGACATGATTGATGTGTAAATGTGGGTGGTGTCAGACATCAAGATGTTTTTGCTGCGTAGTTTCATTAAATGGCGCTTTTCGCTTCTTAAAAGATCAAGGAAAACTGTATTTCCTATTCATGATTGGTATGGGTTCTGCTGTGCTGTCTGGATGCTTCTATTAGCATATTTGTGATGTTGTCATCATACTATATTTCAGGCTCAAATGTGACTTTTTACTTATCACTGCATTTAGCTTCCTCTTGGCAGAGATACTAGAAGTGAACAGATGTTTGAGTTCTCCATATTCAGTTCAGTTTTGATCTGATATGTCAGTCATAATTGGGCACAGGCTTGTCAGTTGGTCGGTTTCCTTGTAAATCAACTTGATCTCGTGAGCTTTGGCAGACATTATAGTGATCTAGATATACAGCATACATTAAATTACCCAGAATGCACTGCCTAATCTCATCTCATCTTAAGGAGTTTTTCAGCATTTTTCAAATACACAGTCGGTAGTAAAGATTAAACAAAGTCTCTTGTGATGTAACACTCCTAACCAGGCATGATGAGATTAAGTGAAATCTTGCTGTTTATCATGTATTAAATATGTTTGTTTTGTTTTTTTGACTTGACACATCCTGCAGCTTTTTGCTTTCACTGTGGACACACAAATAGCTTGACGTTGTAAACGTTACATTACAGCTACAACACAGTGTCATTCTTTCTCTCTTCTGACTGTCATGATGGTAAGAGCCTCAATGGGCAGTAAGCTTCCCATTAATCTTAGCTGACAGCTTTACCATAGATGTACCGCAGCGTGGCAATGAAATTCTGAAAAGGGTCTCGCTTGGAAAGTTAAAGAGTTCCTCTTCTCTGTATCACATGAGCATCATCATTGCAGTGCTTCTAGTCTAGGTGTAGGTTTTACTGAACATTAGAGACCGCAGTGTCTTTGACAGACAGCTGTGATTGGAGCCATTCCTAGTATTTCTTTAAAGGCAAAGTTTTAAAAATGAATCAAAGGCTCTAGGAGTAGGCGTTTTCAGTAATTTTTCCAGGCTTATTTCACAGTGAGTATCCATGTATTATTTATTCACCACACAAAGCTGAGCGAAAGAGTAGGAGGGACAGTTCAAGCACTCATTCATATGCAGAATTAGTCAGGTTCATTTAAAGAGTCCCATATGATGTGCTATCGGCTACCAAACTCGTTGGATTAGATATTTCATCTGTTCTTTTGCAGAATCTGGCTCATAAGCACTCCTCTTTCCTAGAATAAGTCAAAAGTACTGTAACAGTGTTTTGTTGGAACATTCTTCTTCATCCTGAGAACCTAAAAGGTGGTGGAGTAAAACAGTAAATATTAAATGAGTTTCGATTACCATCGAATATAAATTCTGCTCATCCATCAGTTTGTAAAAACAAACGTCATGTTTACAGTAATGCAGTAACAGTGGAAGTCTATGGGCCTTCTACTGTACACAAATATAGGGCTACCTGCAATGTGCTGTTTATATACTATCTAAATAGAGGCTGATGATGCTTTTTGCATTTTCTTTCTTAGTCAGGATTCTCAGGCTCTTAAGCAGGTGTTTGTGCATGATGGCTTTTATTCCTGCCGTCAAATGAGCCACTTGTGTAGCGGGTGTGCCGCTGATGTCTGCTTGATGTTCTGCTCAGGTACAAAGTGTCTTTTTGTGTCTCTCAGAAACCAACAACAAACTCTGTCAGATTCAGAACTTTAACAAGCCTTCCATCTTATAGACAAACTAATACAATGTAGTTGACGTTTATAGTATTTTGAGGTGAAAAATGATGCTTAAACTGTAATGAAAATGAAAATAATTATACCGTGATATGTCTGCAATTAGGTAATGGCAACCAACATCTGTTCTTATTCGTTACTCTTTTAGAGGAAAATGGTGTAGTTTGACGTTTGAGACAGAAATAGATTGAGACAGTTGATGAATAATGCTAGTAAATACTAATTTGATAAGGTAATAGAAGAAACAGAGAATAGTGACTTTATAATTACTGCAAAGTCATAATTTCACTGCATTGCAACATTGTTAGCAAGCTTTGCATTTCATCTCTGGTGCTTGAAATGCCTAAACTGGCTGTTTTATGATATTGAATTTCTGTATATCATCCCATAAACAGATTGGATGTCAAAGGCTATGTTCAGAGTGAAATAATAGCTTACTGCATACTGTGCAATACATACTCACAGCTTTTTTTGTAAATATGTGAAATGCATTATAAAATGTTAAAAGTAGTACACTATTGTCACAATTTGCATGTTTAATTCAGGATACCGGACTACTGGACTAGTTATTTTGCAGTTTTTAACCCAAATTTTGTGTAAAAATATAACTTTCTGACATCCAATCAAATAATGAGAAAGATGTTAAAAATCATATTAATAGTACTTCCAGATCATTTGTTATTCTGGAAATGGAAATGTATTGTGGGATACATTACACTGTATTCCATACATATATTCTTTGCAGTGTGTTATGTTGTAAACTGCACATTTTAGCAAAAGTAGTAGGTCATACATTTATTCATTTCATGCAGGTGTATTCTATATGCATACTGCATACATTTTTAAGTCATAAATTATGCCATTAGTAGCTGTTCTGGTAGTTGGAAGTGCTGTAATTGCTGTAATAATACAAACTTGTTCTGATGTTCTACAGAGGTTGATGATGCTGGAATCATACATGAACAAGAGAGATCAGAGAGGCAGGTGGAGGGCTGAGATGAAGCATGTATCTAGAGATAAGAAGGCAGATACAGGGCACTGATGATTACTGTCTTTAAGGGCAGATTAATCATCTCATCTCACGTTAATCATCTCATCACCATGGGTAATTAGTTACAACTTCTAACGTCACAGAACCAATCGATCAAAGCTCACTCTAAATAACCAACAGACAGGGAAGAGCTATTCTAGAGGCCATGATGACCAGAATCATATCAGGGAATGTAGAAATGTCCCTGAATCAGTAATGCGACTGTGACTGTAATGTATTAATGAGCTTCATCAAACCTCACGAAGGATCGTGGTGAATCCATAAAATGTCAGACAAATGATTTCATTTATGATTTATAATCACCTTTCCCCAGGTCTGGGTTCTTACACTCTGCACAATTTCTCAAACTACCTTTTATTTTCAGCAGGTACAGTTCTTTCTATCTTTCTATCTATCTATCTATCTATCTATCTATCTATCTATCGTCCATACCACTCAATATGGCTACTATACAAAAATTGAGGTCTTGCATTTAAGTTTTTTTTAAAAAAAGCCAATCACTTTGTTGAAAGAGGCAAACTGGGAAATATTGAATTGAGCATGTGTGCTATTAAAAAATGACATTTATTTAGTTTTAAAGTAAGTATATATATAACATTAAAAGTGTTATTTAAATATAATCTTGACTATTTTAGCCATTAAGGTCTTTCTATATTTAAATTTTGAGTTATCTCTTCATAATGTCTTGGTAATGTCTGTGCAATTCTACAATGACAAACTACAATACATCACAGAAAAAAAATGTTTTACAGTTATCTTGTCATTGCATTCAATTTTACTCACTTATCTGATATCATACTTGTAAAACTGTGTTTCATTTCCTTTCTCTATCATCACTATATCATCAGTCTCAGTCTCGATCACTGCCAGATGTTCTCTTGGCTAAAATCAAGAAATCGAATGCCACAAAAACATTCAAAAAAAACTTGTCCAAAGGGATCTCCATATGCCACAAAAACAATCGAGCCACCAATTTGACTGCCCCATTTATCTTCAAACATAACGATGGTTGGAGAAAAGAAAGTAGCCCAGTTGGATTGAAAGTGTGCTCCCCTCTCCTCCTCCCTCCTTCCTATATTAGATATACAGTATAATTTGTGATCAATCCTGTGATAGGGAAAAGCGGTAGAAGAAGACTTTGTGTCCTCTCAGCTGTGGCAGGGCTGGATTGAGTCTTAATCATCCAAACTATCAGCACAGACTGTGCATAAGCCCCTGATGGGCTCTTCATTTCGCTCGGTTGGAAATGCACAGAAAACCATCATCTTGCGTTAGTTTCCCAGTGCATGCATATATGTGTGTGCGTGTGCACACGTCCACACTCTGACATTTTGATTGGCCGTATAGTACATTTTTTGTTGACTAAATCTCTCTGTGCTCGTGTAAATTAGAATGCCTTGGGCTTTGAGTGCTATTCGTGACGCTGGGCAGATGGTGAGGTTGAACTTCAGAGTGATGAATCAAGGGTTCGAAATATAGATCAGTGCAACACTCTGCAGGGGCCGTGGTGAAAAGAGCAACCTTAAAATAACCCGTAGATTGCTTCTTGAACAAATATACAACTTAAATTTAAAATATCAACTGTTTATGACCTACACTGTAAAAAAAAATAAATAAGATAAATAATAGAAAATGTACTGGTAATTTTCTGCTAGGACATCATCCAGTAACCAGTGAACATTTCCGTTAAAACACAACACATTGCAGTGCAAAGTTCACAATACAAATAAAACACCTGTAAAAAAAAAAAAAAAAAAAAATCCTCCTCACTACAGTACATTGTGCCCTATTTTTTTTTTTTTTTTTACAAATTTTCATTTGTGTATTTAGATAAAACACATTTTTATGAATAAACAAAGAAACAAACAATGCAAAAATTTACGCAAGAGTGGCGCAGAAGCACTTCTGAAGCGGCGTTTAAGTGTTTTATGAGCAGTATTTTGAGCAGGCACAGAGCAGCCTTAACTCAGCTGTGTAATGATGCATAAAGTTAAGGCAACTCTGTGCCTGCTCAAAATTCAGTGTAAACACAATGCTGCATAAAAGCCAGAAAAATCCTGCTCTGATCCACCTCCGCTGCTAGTATCAAAGCATATAGTTATATATGCCACATCTGAGCAGTATTAAACAGTCTGTGTAAAGACACCTAAATGCCACTTTACATTTACATTTAATCATTTAGCAGACGCTTTTATCCAAAGCGACTTACAAATGAGGACAATAGAAGCAATCAAAACCAACAAAAGAGCAATAAAATGTAAGAGCTGTGACAAGTCTCATTTAGCCTATAATGCAGTAAGGGTTTTTTTTATGATAAATAAAAAGAAAACAAGTAGATAGAATAGAAAACAAAGAACAAATAGAAAAATGATAGTGAACGCTAGTGTTAGAGGGACTTTTTAAAATAAAAATAAAACAAGTCAAAAGAATAGAAAAAGAATAGAGAGTGCTAGTGCTAGAGGTTCGTTTTTTATAATAAATAAAAAGAAATCAAGTAGATAGAATAGAAACGGAATAGAGAATACTGGTGTTAGAGTTTTTAAAGAAAACAATAAGTTAGAATAGAAATAGAATACAGAGTGCAAGTGTTAGAAAGTCAAGTGTTTTTTTATACTTTAAAAGCGCTTCTGTGCCACCTTTGCAGTGTAAGTGGTTCAATTGCATAAATACCTTTTTTAATAACTTTTTTGTATAATATTACTCCATTATTTATTTCTTTAATAATGTTTTTTTCCGTACTTTATTTTATTTCAGTTTTTACTTTTAGCATTATTTTTTATGATTATATTTGCAAGTTTGGTCCTCCATAATTCATACAGAATAAGCTTATTGTTTTACTGTAGAATGTTTTATGCATGTTTTATACACTTCAAAACTTTCTTCTATAGTAAATTAAACCTTTGAGATGTGCAGAAACCTTCTAGCTGTTGTTTATACAGTACAATGAAAAAGTCCCAGACAAATTCAAGCCTAGAATTACACCGCTTAAATCAGACGAAACGTAAGCAACGCACATGCAAAATAAACTCTTACATCACTTAGTATTCTGAACATACAGCCATAGTAACCCTCAGATATAATAACCCTTCTGTCTTCTGTCTCATTAACATAAGCTCCACCTTTTCCTCATCATCTCTCTTAACCTGTGGAGTTTTGACATCATCACAGCAGACCAGAGGCTTAGTGCTACAACACACCTGATGGCTACAGGTAAGACTTCTTGCTTCCTCTACTGAATATATCACATGTTAGCGCAGAGCTTTGCTCTGTCTTTAAGTCTGTTATTTTTCCATCAGTGTGTGATGCTAAGCTGTGTAAGGATAAGGGGGAAGGGATGTTTTTGGTGCTGTGACACCAAATCCTCTTGAGGAGCACAGATGGTCACTATGGACACCAAAACATAACCTTGACTATAACAGGGGGCACCTGTGGTGTCACACCTTATATAGATGAAAACAACAGAATAGAATCAGTATTAGTGGCAAAAACATATATGCGATGCATAGCAATTATTAACTGTACTCAACAGTCTTCAGATCTCTTTTCAATTTCATCATCAATTTTTAGGAAGATTTTAGAAGATGTGAAAAGTGTACCTTATAAAAACTTTAAAGTTAAGAACTGGGAATTGGGAATTGAATTGGGAACATGCTCAACAGAGATATAAATGCATGACGATGTTCATTTACTGTAGATAGATACATGCATTTCATTCAATTAGAATTCTTTAAATTTTGCTTTCTGTTTACTTATGTTTACATTCGATTCGAATTAGGAACTGAATTGAATTTCCAGTTCATTTTGAAAGTGCACAAACCTGACACACTAATTATAAAGAAATGATTTTGAAGATGGCAATATGGTTTAAATTTACACACACAAAAAAGAATCCACTATTTTCCACTATTCTAAATCAGTATTCTTAGCTGGAATAGACTGGTCAAGTCTTTTAAAGGGATAGTTCACCCCAAAATTAATTTTGTCATCATTTACTCACCCTAAGGTTGTTCCAAACCTTGTATGAGTTTCTTGCTTATGTTATAAAGATATTTATAACAAAAAACAAAAAAGATATTTTAAAGAATGCTGATAATCAAATAGTTGACTGCCATAGTATTTCTTTCCCTGCTATGGAAGTCAATGGGGACCAACAGCTGTTTGGTTCTTCAAAATATCTTCTTTTGTGTTTAACATAAGAAAGAAAATTTTCATTTTTGGGTGAACTATTCCTCAAATCTCATTTTATAATAAGCTTGCTCCTCTCTAGTGGGACAGCTAATCCAGAAACAAAGAGAAATGTATTACTTGAAACAACAACACCTCATTTTCATGTACACTACATTGATTTATCTCCAAAATTGCCCAGCAAATTTGTATCCAAGAAAAAATGATGTACATTCTGTCTTTGTTCTGGAAGAATATGCTTTGTAGCACAAGCTTCAGAGATTGTAATCTAACAGCAATTTCGGTGGAATTGTGATTTAGATTATCTTTATGTTCCAATGAGATCCTGCGTGGCTGGCTTCTCATCTTTTTGTGATACCCAGGTTTTGTAATCAACAGCAAAGCCATCTGGGTAAGTGCAGAGACACCTGTGCTTTTTGGGTGAAAGCACTGCCAGAAGAGAATGCCCTTCTAGCAATGACAATGTAAAAACATATAGTTCAACGTGTTATTCCACCCCCGCACTATGCATTGTACATTGCTCTGAAACATATCCTGTCCGTGTCAACTAATTAGTTTCATTTTGTGTGTCTTTTCACATTTTCATCCTATCAGAGGGATCCTGAACATAAAGACCTTATTATGATGAATGATCCACAGCTCAGCTAATGCTAACCTTCTGTTTAACAGCTTGCGGGTCACAGCACCCAAACAGAGATTAATCTGAAAGTTATTTCATCCCTGCTGTGATATCCAGTCACTTAAAAATCAGTCTGATTATGCTACTGTCAATTTTTACTTTATGAGACGTGTCGAAATTCATGCCTGGAATATGAAATCATTAAACAAGATTCCAAGGTCTGTTGACCAAGGGTAGTCTGATGCATGTCCAGAGTGTAAAAGATCACAGATAATCAGGCACTGCACAATATTCGATAACTAACTGGCTGACAGTTGGTTAGTTATTAAAGTTCTTTTTAATTGGATTTCATCCAAGACTGGACCAGCAATTAGTCAGAGAACATCCATCCTATGAAGCTTTAAACAGGACATGCAACATTTAACTTTACAGCTGATCACGTGAGCATAATGTATGCTATTTTAACCTTTCAGTGCTGTTTAACCAAAATGACCAGTTATAGTTATCCTTCCACCTCTATATTCAAGAAATACCAAAATATCAAAATTTTGGAGTCAGTAAGATTTTGTGTCACACTTTGTTTTAAGGTCCAATTCGCACCATTAACAAACCATTAACTACGACTTTTGCCTCAATAAACTCCTAATTAGGATTGGGGATGTAGAATATGGTCATGCAGAATGCATGCTTTATAAGTACTAATAAACAGCCAATATGTTAATAATAGGCATGCTAATAAGCTCTAGTTAATAGTAAGAATTGGTCCCTATACTAAAGTGTTACCAGATATTTTAAGAAATTAATTTTTAGAAAGACTGCATTAAATTGATCGAAAGTTAGAGTATAGTCATGTATGTGTCATATTTAACATGCATGTTGTGCAACCAGTGATCTTTTGGTTCTTCTATTTGGAAGCTGAACACGTCTGGTCTAGTTCTCTTTTTTTATGCAAACTTTATTTTAGTGTCTCTGTAATATTACTCACCATCTATTTCATAATGAATAGTGTTTAAGTGCCTGTCCAAAAGCCAAAAATTACAGCTGAATGAATCTGAAGCTGGCATTTTTTATGCACATTTGACAGTTTAACCTTCCTTTTAGGAAACACTTCCTACTTTACATGCATAAAGAAGGAGAGGGAGAACATCAGTGGAACAAGTTTTTTATTGGCCCCCGAGCTTATTTAATTTTCCTTCCTTTTAATTTGTTTTTCAAAACACTTTGGGTTTTTTGCTCTAAGCAGTGATCAAACATCAGAGGAAGCTTAAAGGACCTCCACTAATCAATGAACTCAGAGCAGTGGCTGAGAGATGAGATTCAGGCTATTACTGAACTTCTTTTGGTTCTCAGGCTAAAGTACTGTTTATGCCTCAATTTTAGTTGAAATAGAGTGTGAGAAAAATGATTGTCTGAATGTTTTTCCAGTCTAGTTTCGATGACCTATATGATGACCTTGGACAATGCTAATTTGAAACAGTTAGACAGGATAACATTACTGAGTATTGAACTTACGAACAGCATATCAAATTCTTTGGAGGTCAAAGACTTACCCAAAAAACTTCCATCTTATCTTCAAAATCCTACTATTATATACCAGGCACTTTGTGAGGTAATGGGTGAAAAGGAATAAGAATGAAAAGGAATTATGTACCATATTGGAGTCTATCAAAAAAAGCTGATGTCTGTACATTTCTTTTTTCTAGGTCAGTTACAGTGCAGTTTTTACCCATTTATATTATATCTGATCTTTAGAAATTATTTTCATTGGTGTTGGCTAATGTATTCAGTTATAAATTACATGTTTGACTTGAATAAAAGAAGTTAATTTAGATGCTATCACACAATGCACATTTGTAGCTTATCTAACAAAACAGTTTTAAAGTGCTGAATGCACCAGAAGGCTCATCAATTTTATCATAAGGAAAGTTTAAAATTATATAAAGAAGCCGTGTTTCTCTGTTTATTTGCTTTTATTGGGGAAATGTCTTATAAGAAATATTCAACCTAGCAGGGTAGGATATAAAAGTGATTTTGGTGATAAAGTGATCAAATTAATTTCGGCACATCTTGTTATTATGCTCTAGAGAATGATGTGCTTTGCACATTACTGTGCAGAGTAATTCATTTACAAAACAGCTTATTTATGCTCAGGTCCAGAGATCATTCAAGCGTTGGACCAGTGAGTCTCGGTCAGAGTAGTTGTGCAACTCTTGCAGTATACTAACAAGATAAACTCTCTTCACATGCTCTAATATAGAGGACTATCAGAAAGTGAAAAAAGTGAAAGTGACGTGACATACGACCAAGTATGGTCACCCATACTCGGAATTTGTGCTCTGCATTTAACCCATCCAAAGTGCACAGTGAACACACACACACACACACACACACACACACACCATGAACACACACCCGGAGCAGTGGGCAGCCATTTATGCTGCGGCGCCCAGGGAATGCACCACCGTTATATTGGAAGTATAATATAATATATTGTAAAGTTGTAAATATAAAGTAATATTTGATGTTTAAAAATACAGTTATATATATATATATGTTTTAATATTTATTTTTTTTATAATAATACTACAATTTCCCAAATCTCTCCCTCTTATATGAAACAGTTTGCAGCCAAGCAGGTTTCCTCCCACTTTTTACTTGTTCCCCTATGTTGAACTTTGTATGTCTGTGTACGGTAGTATGGATATGCAGTGTCACTGAAGATGAGTCAGGCAGAACATGGAAATGGGTATGAGGAGTATTTTAAGCCAGCAGACACCATGAGAAGTAAGATCATGTTTATATTGCAAATTTATTAACCTTGCAACCCTTTCAGCTGTGATTAAATTCAGAATATAGATGCTTATTGTATTTTAAGTAATTGCTACATAATAAAAATTATGTGAAATAGAAAGGTGTTCCACTTTGTGATTTAATTTATAATTTTTTTTTATTAATTTTTGAAAAAATAACTTTCACACTGAAAGTAGCTGTACTGCATTTTACACACGAAACAGCCTGCATATGCTGAAAAAGAAGGGAATATTTACAGAGCAATATTTATATGTAATGTTAAGCAAATGTCAATGATGCTTACACTAAAATTATTGTGAATACTGGGGGTCAGAATGTCCCTCTTTATCTGTAACTATTATCGCCCTGATGAGAACCTTTAAATATAAAAAATAATGCAGAAAAACATGTAAGAAAGAAAAAACTTTTAAAAATAATTATATGGGGGGGATCATACCTGTCTTAACTGAAAACTTCTATTCCGCATGACATGCTGATAGTTCTTCACACCTATACATAAACACATCTGTCCTTAAAACAGGACAGACACATGTCAGCTGCTCTAGGAAACACTCTTATGTGGATAATGAAAGAGACCACCATCAACTCCAACTATGTTCGACCGTCTAATTCAGCACTGACTGTTTTTGCTTCTGGCGGTAAAAAAGAACTAGTTTTCTCACTGTTTATGTTTGCTGGCCTTATACAGACGGCCAAGTGAAAACAAGTTACATGGTGTCCTAAATGTCCTGACATAGTTTACGCATTCATTCCCTCATAGAAAAACACGTGCACAGAGTTCGGTGCTGTACAATATCTGATTATGGCTTGTAATAGTTAATCATTCTACAGCTGTTTTGATACTTAGAGATAATAATTGATTAACTATATCACTTTCGTCTCGTGTTATTGGGCTCGGAGAACATCAGTGCTGACTGTGGAGTGAGGATTTATGCATTCCATTGATATAAAAATAGTCTGATGTATGCTGTATCTCTTTTTTAGATTGCAGATGATGCTTTGAATTTCTCTTCTGAGCTTCCAATGGAGCTACAAAGGAAAAGCCGAACAGTTCGGCCTGCAGGTCCCCTGGATGGAGGCTATGGATGGTTCATAGTGCTTTCCACCTTCCTTGTCTTTGGGCTGACATTTGGTGTAATCAAGTCCTTTGGTGTGTTCTTCGTAGAAATCCACCACTACTTTGCAACCACAGCGACTGCAATCTCGTGGATCACATCCATCTCTGTGGCAACTGTACATTTTGGGGGTATGTGGCAATTTAAAGGTTCAACCAACAGGGGGCTCCCTCTACTTATACTTTCAGTACACACCTTTGCCTTTTAATGTCATACATGAACATAGCTGACTGCGATTTATTTGTTTGTAAATATAAATATAAAAATGTGACTTGGTATAAACTCATTGTCACACTTCATCATACAAGCTTCTTGTTTTAATACAAACTTCTCTTATAAAATCTATGTTCTAATTTATAAACAATTTATATATATATATATATATATATATATTCATATTATAATTATAAAAATATATATATTTTAAAAGCATTATTTGTACTATAAGAATTATTTGCAGTAATGATATTTTGTGCAGAGTTTGTTTAATATATATATATCAGGGGCGTTTCCTCTGAGTAGGAAAGGGAAAATCTAACAAACACTTGAAAACTCTTTGTCACACTTGATCTTCACTGTTGTCTGATCTTATTTGTCATTAAGATGCACGCCAACACACAAGCTCGCTTTAATCTTGTAATATTTGTTAGAGACATGCTCATGTTCTCTGGCACTATCAGACTTTAAAACACTGTGTGGCTGAAATAAATCTAGAAATACAAGTTTGTGTTCTACCCTCCATTTCTCTGTCTCCCGGTATGATAGTAGCATTACTAGGGCTGACAGAGCACTTGGCTCCTGGTGGTACAGTATGTCATGACTGTGTTCTTCGTGTTTGTCTGTGATTCAGCCCCTGTAGGCTCTGCACTGAGTGTGTACTTCGGCCATCGGCCAGTGGTCATGGCGGGGGGTCTGCTGAGCAGCGTTGGGATGGTGGCCGGGTCATATGCCCAGGATCTGCTACAGTTGTACATCACTGTGGGGTTCCTTACAGGTAAGAGCACAGCCAGCAGTGGAGCATATGGCTGTACTCACTTGCTCCTACTCACAAACACACATTCACACTTCAAATGTTTCAATGTGGATTCACAACTTGAAAAGGTCATTAGCCATTTATAGCAGCTGTATGGGATCTTATTCATGAACCTCTCAGATTCAAGAACACAGCAGAGAATATGATGAAACGGGAAAATGGTAGGAACGAAGGAGGGAAGCAAAGAAAGAAAGAAAGAAAGAAAGAAATATATTACACACAACTTTTCCAACATTTAAAATAATAAAAAATGTTTCTTGAGCAGCAAATCCGCATATTAGAATGATTTAAGAAGGATCATGTGACACTGAAGACTGGAGTAATGATGCTGAAAATTCAGCTTTGCATCACAGGAATAAATTACATTTTAAAATACATTCAAATAGATAACAGTTATTTTAGATCGTAATAATATTTCACAATATTACTGTTTTTACCATATTTTTAATAAAATAAATGCAGCCTTGGTGCGCATAAGAGACGTCTTTAAAAATAAAAAAAAAAAACAGTAAAATCATACCGACCCCAAACTTTTGAATCAGACATTCAGTGTTACTAGATGGTCATAATAGACATAATCTTGCAATACTGTTGTCCATTTAACCAGTAGCATTTCAGCATTGTTTCACCCTTGAAAATTAATGACTTGTCAGAGGAATAAATGCTTGCTCAGGTATATCCACCTGCTTTGCTCTCTAAATGTCCTTTTTGTTTCGTCCTCTGCAGGATTTGGCTATGCCCTGACCTGGACCCCTACTGTCACCATGCTGGGCTGGTATTTTGAAAAGCGACGGCCAGTGGCCAACGCTCTGTCCAGCACAGGAGAGTGCATCCTCACCTTCATCCTCACCCCATCCTTCCAGTTGATGGTGGATCAGTATTCCTGGAGGGGAGCAATGCTGATCCTGGGAGCTCTGCAGCTCAACTTGTGTTTGTGCGGAGCTCTTCTGAGACCCCTCAACAGACACGTTCCTCCTGAAGAGCTTGTAGAGGAGAAAGAGCATGAGCTGGAGCTGTTATCTCAAACTCATATAGACTCTAGAAGTTTAAATAATAGGTCAGACTCAAAAAAATCAGATCCACTGAAGGTCAAAATCATTCGTTACGTGGACTACACTCTTATCGCTAACGTTCAGTTCATGGTCTACTCAATGTTTGGTGTCTTTGCTGCTCTTGGCTTCTTCGCGCCATCTCTCTTTCTGGTACCGTACGCCCGCAGTCAAGGAGTGGAGGAGTACCAGGCGGCCGCTCTCATGTCCATCTCTGCGGTGCTGGACCTGTTAGGCCGGGTGTTATTCGGATGGGTGGCTAATCTGCGGCTGGTAAAGACAGTCCATCAGCTGATTGTCACAGTGATTCTGTTGGGCATTGTTCTGCTGCTCTGCCCACTTGCAACCACATTCACCCAGCTAGCGCTGTTCAGTGCGGGCTATGGACTGGTGTTTGGAGCGACTGTGGCCATTCATATCACGGTACTTGCGGAAGTGGTAGGGGTGGAGAGGCTGGGCAGTGCGCTGGGCTTCTTCATGCTCATCCGCAGCAGCGGTGGCCTCCTTGGACCCCCATTGGCAGGTGAGATGTTTAATGTCAATGTTAATGTCAATGTTATTTAAATTGCAATCTCAACAAATAAATAAATCATGAATATAATATAATAATTTTGATGTTGCTGCTTAGGAATGTGTAATTACACACAAATAAGTTTTTTCTTCAGTCATAAAACAAGAAATAATTAATATTAGTTATATTATTTTGTATTTGTGAATTATTTGTTCCTTTATTTATTTGTTTGTGTGTAATCATGAAGTCTATCACCAGGGGCTACGTAGTTCAATATGCAATATTGTTACAAATACCTAGCTGAAGTTACTCTATAGTCTGACATCGTACAGTAACAAGATGTAATGCTCTTTATCAGTCATCCTAATGCATACCCTTTCCTCATCATATTTCTTTGATGAGGTTTCTCATTAATGCCCGTCAGGACTCAATTTACAGTAATACTATATGTTATCTTCCCATAAAGCATTGCCTGTCAGAGAAATGCGCTCGGCTATTGTGTTAATTTCAGGGATTATTGGTCACTGCATAAATGGCTTTTCCTGTTTCAATAGCAGACCACGTTTTGACTGCCCTCACCAAATTTAAACCATTTATTTGGTTTCATTGGCTGTAATTTTTCTATGCCCGCTGCTCAGTACGTAGAACACATCACAAACGGTAGTGTGATAATACATCAGTGGAGGAGCTCTACAAAAGTGGAAAAAAATCAACAAACAAACAACCAGCCAAGGACAATAATGTATATAATAGCTGTAATTGATTGCTAGATGACAATCTCTGATAGGGAAACTTGTAATGTTGAGATAATGATATTTTGCTCTTACCTAACACTTTTTCTCTCGAAAACATCTGCCAAAACATGGCACAAGTTGGAAGAGTTTTCACTCCAACCAGCCAAAAACCTCTCCCACACCAGAGGCAGATCAACACTAAATCATCCAGAAAAACCTCATCTGTCCATTTAAAGGCATTGACTGTCAAAACTATGTCTATATCTGTATTATGAAAGACTAATGTACTTAATATGAATCTCTTGGGTTTTTAGTCCATTAAATAGAGCACGGATTGATGTTTGGGAGAAGAGGAGAGCCTTTATTTTAGGCACTGCCTACACTGAGTGTAGTCTGCTGGGCTCCATAACCGGCAGTGTAATTACACCATAAATTAGCTCTACAGCAGTTTTTCTCAGTGAGTTTTAATCGGGTTGGAAAACTCCTTTACTGTGGCATTATAAAAGACATCTCAAATAATCACTGCGTCACTGACTTCACAGGCGCTCCATTCCTTGGTGCTTTAATTGATTGATCATTTAAAATTAACGTACAGGGAAATGTGCATTCAGAAAGCAGCTTGGGCAAAAAACGTGAGGTGGGAAGATGCACGAACAACTGCGGGCTAATTTGTGGTGCTTGGGCAAGCGTCACTGTTATGCACAAGCAACCATCCAGAACATCCTATTGCAACTGCATACAAATGCCCTTGCAACCACCTTCAACACCTTGTTGAAAAGTTTTGCATGCAAGCAGCACACTCACATTTTGCTCAGATAATGTAAACATTTTAATTTTAATTGCAAGCTAATAGCATTGTCATGATGGTGGTGGATGAGGAGATCATCCAACTCACAATATAAAGTGCTTTGAGTGGCTAGAAAACTGCTATATAAATGTAACAAATTATTATTATTATGATATAATATTAAATATTACTTACCATTTTTTATGACTGCATAGAAACTGTGATACATTACATTTATTTTAGTTTTTAGTTTGTGGTTCTATTTTCCAGATTTTTTTTTACATATGAATGACTTATGTGTAATTTCCTTATTTTTTGTGTTTTAACCCTAATTTTTCTGCATTAATTCAGTCAGTCCAGTCAGTAAATGAATAGTTAACCTAAAAATGAAATTTTGCTGAAATGAACTCACCCTCAAGCCATTCAAGATTCGGAGAGAATTAACATTACATCACTTGCTCACCAATAGATCCTTTGCAGTGAATGGGTGCCGTCAGAATGAGAGTTCAAACAGCTGATAAAAACATCATAATAATCCACAAGTAATCCACACGACCACTGTCCATCAATTAATATCTTGTGCAGTGAAAAGCTGCGTATCTTTAAGAAACAAATCCATTATTAAGACATTTTAACTTTAAACCAAAACGTGAGTCCATAATGCTTCCTCCAGTGAAAATGTCTATCCCCTTTTGTCATCTCACATCAAAATAATACCAATTTACTTGTTTAATACTGTCTTGGATTGTTTTTGCTTGTAAACAGTGCGTTATCTGTGCATATTTCTCTCCTGATTCAGATGCAATGACTTTTTCACTGAAGAAAGCAATGTAATGAATAGAGCAACATTTCGAAGTTAAAAATCTTAATGATGGATGTTTATTACAAACACTCAGCTTTTCACTTCACAAGACCTGATTAACTGATGGACTGGAGTTGTGTGGGCTACTTGTGGATTATTGTGATGTTTTTATCAGCTGTTTGGACTCTCGTTCTGACGGCACCCATTCACTGCAGAGGATCCATTGGTGAGCAAATGATGTTCAGTAATGCTAAATTTCTCCAAACCTCATCTACTGTACATCTTGGATGGCCTGAGGGTGAGTAAATCTTTCTTTCAGCAAATGTTTAAGAGAAAATACAACTTTAATATTAATTGACAATTATCAAATATTTTCTAATGTTTCTACAGGAATCTTCATAGACAAAATGAGTGACTATGGCGCTGGTTTTCTAATGGCAGGTGTGGCTCTTCTCGTCTCTGCCCTTTTTCTGCTTGTGTTACAGCAGATGAACAAAAAAGGGGGTGGGAATCGGAAAAGAGATCAACTTGGAGAACGGGAAAGGACATGAGGATCTGAAACACAAGAATTTCAATTTCAGAAAAAGTTAGTAAAAGGAGGCTCTAACATAATGTGTAGTGTTTAATGGAACCATGTAAACAGAGATTATAATTAGAGATGACTGTCATATGTAATAGGTGTAAACTGACAACATGGCCTCATGCTGCGGACATGCACTGTCGGTCCACTCCTGAAGGAAACTCTCACTGTTAATGACACTAAGTGAACAGACATTTCCCACCTAAATGAAGCATTTGATGGATTCTGGGAAGTCTTCTTAGTGTAGCCCTACAATGATGCCATTACAAGCAATATTTCATCAGATCTATTGCTCTGGAAAATGGGCACTGACTTAATGGACTAATGGAAGCTGACTCAGTTTAGCTACAGCCAAAGATGATCATATGCGGTCAAGAACAATATCTGCTGCAATTTCTGGTATGACATTAAGAATGTATTTTAGTCTGCCAATCCAAAGTTACTCAAACTGAAATTTGGGTTTGAAACAAAGTTTTTTCAAAGTGCCATCCCCAGGTC
This sequence comes from Tor tambroides, assembly GCA_021397915.2. NCBI lineage: Eukaryota > Metazoa > Chordata > Actinopteri > Cypriniformes > Cyprinidae > Tor > Tor tambroides. The sequence continues at coordinate 5,004 of JAFVLL020020991.1, read as the reverse complement.
TGGATGTCCTATAAATCCCACAGTTCAGAAAACATTCTCATTTATCGCCCTCTAAAGGTGAGAAAAGGGAAATGCATGATGGATGGCTACAGTGAAACTGTTCTAAATTCACTTTTTTTCCTCATTAATTTTTATATACATACTACAAATAAGCTATGTTTTTTATATTAGATTCACATTAGATTAAAACATCCTGATGAAAGCTGTTTATTTTACATGGAGCAACTGTCACATCAGTCAGTGCAACATAAAAGTTACTGAGCGCACATTTAAGAGAGCATAAAACAAGAAAAAAGGTATTCTGTTTTGCAAAAACATCTTAGAATAGCTTGATCTTGGATCTGTGGGAGACAAATGTCTTTCTGAAGGCATAGACTAAAAACACAGGCACATCCTGCTGAAGAAATCCACACGATAGATAGTAGTGTCTAGATCTTTCCTGTTTACACTGTGTGATGAAACGGTAACCGTTCAAAGCCAAACCATCTTTATAAGATATCAAAGTGTATTTCTCATCTCTCGTCTCTTCAAAATAATCTGTTCCCAACATCTGCACTTTGATGTGTTTTATGCATGCTGGTCTGTATCACAGATAAATATCTTTTCAAACTGGAAAAAAAAAAATGAAACAGAAATAACAGAAATAAAATTCAATATGCTTGTTACTTCCCATGCATCTGAGAAAGCAAACATTATGCTAGACAGTAAGAGCCTTCAATTGCAAAGAAATGAAAAAATCTTCACATTTTAGTCTGTTCACAAGCACAGTTTTGACTTTCCCTTATATTATCTTTTAACTTTACTTTAACGTGCAAGCATTGACAGTAAACTAAAAACAAATACATGAACACGAGGAAACAGGCCATCGTTGTATTGAGTTTTTAGTGTTATTTATATACTAGTATTTATTAATATTTTGAACGAGCTTTTTTTTTAGTAATTTTATAATGCGCTTTTGCCATTTTTTTTAGTTTTAGGTTTTCATATTTTGAATGAGCTTCAATTTATTTTTATTTCAATTTTAGGAATTTTAGTATTTCAAATTCAACTTATTTATATATATATATATATATATATATATATATATATGTGTGTGTGTGTATATATATATATATATATATATATATATAATTTTATTTTATTTTTTTCAGTTTTATGGATTTTTAGTAGTTTAGATTTAGTTAACAGATCTTATTTTATATTTTATTATTATTATATATTTATCTTTTTTATGTAATTTAATATATTTGACATTTTAATGTAATGGGATTTTTAATTCAAGCAGAAAATCAACATAGGCCATTAAATATAGTTTTTGACACTTGATCTCATCAGTAAATCCAAAGAGAAGAAGAAATAATGCTGTAATGAGAGAAAATAGGACTCACGCTGTTTTCCTCTGGCCTGAGCCATCCTTTCTTTTAAACACGGTTGAGGCAACGAGTCCTTTGAAGTCTAATTGGAAACAGTTGATGGAGTTACGTGGAATAACGGATCCCAGATCCGTTTCTCCAGCCATATCTCCCTCCACCCGTAAAACCGGGCCTCTTAACTTTGACCTTGGTGTAGTCCAGGTTAGGCAGTAAGCCCAGAAACAGACAGTCAGGATGATGCATGATGGCAACATTCAGTGACGCCTCAGGATGAAAACAAAATTAGACTCAATCTAATAATAAAGACAAAAGGAAAACTACCTAAGAAATTGAACAGAAATGACAACAAATTGGAAATCTGCTTCTCCCTGAACAGAAAATTAAAAGTGGCAGAACACCTGATTAATGTGACCTGCTCTTTGAAAACAAGGAAACTACAATAAGCACAGAATATGTACAGACTCAGCAAACATAACCTTTCAGTAGTGACAGGCAAACACAGACAGACCTGAGCTGCATTTCCCAAAAGCATCATAAACCAATGGTCTACAATCTACTTACCATACTTTTAGGAAATGTAGCCCTGGATATTACTGCACCAGACAGGACAGACTGTGCTCTTTCTACACAGACAATGAGGTAAAAACTTGTAAACCTCATTAGATAACAAAACATCGAACCAAATAGCATTTACAAAAAAAATAAAGCCAGACCTTTTCTGGTTCCAAGGTTTTTAGCAGATTTTGTATTCATTTTGGGCAAATTATTACTTGAAGTGTAGCTTTTGAGGCCACTGTGTCTATTATTCATCCTTATGGTTTAGCACGCCATTTAACCTTCGGCATTTGAAGTTTCATAAAAAGTTATATCAGTGAAATATGTATTATGAATGAAAAAGATGCACTATGCAGTGAGGCCAGACAAAGGAGACATACTGCTTACAGAGAGAGTGAACTTCAAAAGAGCGAGGAATCAAAGTTGGAGAAGAAAAATCTGGAAAGCTGAAGGGATTATTCTGGATAAAACCCAAGAGGTGTAGTTCTTCTCCTCTACCTCTCTCTTACTCTCTCTTTCTCTAATTTCTGCCCTGTTTTGGGTGGGCCAAATGAGGTCAAATGAGAGGGGCTGTCCTAAACAGGAGTGATAGGAACAGCTGGAAGGAAGGAAGGAAGGAAGGAAGGAAGGAAGGAAGGAAGGAAATGACCTGACATGTGGCCAAGTATGGTTACCCATACTCGGAATTTGTGCTCTGCATTTAACCCATCCAAGTGCACACACACAGCAGTGAGTAGTGAACAACACGCACACACACCGTGAACACACACCCGGAGCAGTGGGCAGCCAATGCGGCGGCGCCCGGGGAGCAGTTGGGGGTTTTGGTGTCTTGCTCAAGGGTCTCACCTCAGTCGTGGTATTGAGGGTGGAGAGGGAGGTTGGTATGAACCTGAGAACCAATACAGACTGTTGTGGCTTTAATATGGCATTTTCCAAAGGAAATTCAGTTTTTGGCATATTTTTCTTGCAGGTTTACCAGCAACAAAATTAGAATAATTCTGCTATTGGTTGAAAGTTTCAGACAATTGTGTAATATTCAAGAGCCTGACAATACACACTCAAGCCCACATCACCTACATGCACCTACATGCAAGAATCAAAGGTATTTGTTTCAAAGGAAGAGACATAAAATGAGAGAATAGAACTCTGTGCACATCATAGCATTTTTTCTTGCAGATTTATTGTCTTTCTTTCAGGAGCACAGTGAGGTCAGGCCCCTATTTTCTTTTACCCACACAGAAATCAAGAAAGCTTATGTCCACAGTACACCAATCATGTTGTACAGATAATAAAAGGCAACAGCTCCACAAACATTGGCAATTTTCAGGACGAGCAACATTAGAGCACAGAAACATGCTCAGGTTATTCTCACACATCAGATTGAATTTTACGGTCACATGGTTTACGTTTGCTCAACAGATGCTGAGAAAGGTCTATGTGATCATTACAAAAGTGTTCATTTCATCGTGAGGCTGTGTTCCTGGTCTGATCTTTTCAGATCATAGCTTCAGCAGGTTGGAGACTGATTGTATCAGAGCTCCACAAAAATCATAGATCAAAGGAATCAGAACAGCTTTGCATCAGATGACACATGTGCATTCACTTCATTTATTGCAATCCTGCTATCCAGGTGTTTTAATGCAGATTTTTTCACTAGCCATTCTTTCTTACATTTGTTATTAATTTATCCTTTACGTTTTACAAATCTGAGTTAAAAAAAACAAAAAAAAAACAGGACTAGCAAATAATTGCAAATGCAATATTCTTAAACACATCTATCAATACAAAATTTTGGCATGCTGTTCAGTGCTTAGCTTTTAGTGTTCACATAGGCTATTTGATTGCTACATTTTATTTACATGAATTCATTTAAAATGGAAGTTAAAATGAAGAATTCAGTAGCATTATAGATTAAAGGAATAGTTCACACAAAAATGACATTTCTGTCATTAATTACTCACCTACATGTCGTTCCAAACCTGTAATTGCCTTCGTTCATCTTCTTCAACAGCACCACACGCATGCATCACGGTACACTCGTGAAAACCATGTTGAAAACTGACATGAAAGAGAAGAAATTGTTTGACTATTTTAACGTTGTCCTTACTACCTTTCTGGGCCTTGAACATGTCAGTTGCATTGCTGTCTATGCAGGGCCAGAAAGCTCTCGGATTTCATCAAAAATATCTTAATTTGTGTTCCGAAGATGAACGAAGGTCTTACAGGTTTGGAGTGACATGAGGGTGAGTAATAATGACAGAATTTTCATTTTTGGGTGAACTATCCCTTTAACTAAAAAAATTAGTTTGAAAGAAATAATAAATAGTGTAAAAAAACACACTTGAAACACTGTTAACCCTAGGTCATTCTAAACTATGGGTTAACGGAAATCTGGACTATCTTGTTTCAAGGTTCACGCTGCACATTTTTATATTTGCTGTGCCAGTGATTGGACGAATACAGCACGTGTTTACATAACTCTAGCGCTGCACATCCAAACTGTACTATCAAGCTTTTCCTCAATGGACTTTTCAGTGGACTATAAAGGTAAGAATAACAGTCCCATTTAAGATTTTCTACTCAAACACTGAAACGCCTGTGCATACAATGCGTGGTGTTTCCGTGACTTTCCAAAGCATGTGAATATAAGGCTCGTGATTGGCTGTATGTTAGCAGCAACAATCTAACACGCAAACTTAAAAATTGCGATAAATTATCCGAATTGTGAGATTAAAGGCTGCAATTACCTCTTTTAACAAGCTTCCAGTACCTTTACCCAGGGTTAAATTTAGAGCGACTATAACCCAGGCTTAAGCATAGTGTGAAAAGCCCTAAACACTGCACATTTCTGCTGTTAAACCTTCCAGAACACATAACTGCCTCATAAACTTCCAATGCAAATCTGTGCACACCATTTTCTTTGACTTGGTTTTACAAGTCAAAATTACTGCTTTGTAGCAAATGTACATTTTGTAAATTGCATAAATGCCTGACTAGATTCATTCCTTTTAATAGAACACAGAAATTTGAAATATGGGATAAACAGACACGTGTTGTGACGCTATTACTTTTTTTT
>JAFVLL020020990.1:0-26851 GCA_021397915.2 Tor tambroides | reverse complement strand
CAATGGTGTCTTGAACTTTTGGAGGGAAAGTTTATGACTCTTTGTCTCCAAGCATGGTAATTTGCATATGTAACTGGATCAGAAGTTGAGATACAGACTAGTAAAGATTCTTAGAACACTAATATGTTGCATAGGTATCAACATATAATATACACTCTCAATTAGATCATCCGAAGACAAATTGATAGAGACCAAACATGGTATAAGTGAGGTGATATTAACTAGTGATCTATCATAAGCATGCATAAAACAGTATACAATACACAAGAACATATACAAGAACAGTAATAATATACACAATGACCTGAAGGATATGTGTGTTCATTCAAGTGTAAGAGTTATGAATGAATGAAACGCCTTTGTCCGTGTTCACTCCGTTTCGAATCACGCTCACAGGAAGCGCTTGAGAAACACTCTTCCGTGGCTCGGTACGCTTTCAACTTGTTGTTTTTTTTTGTCTCGAGCAAGAGACTGTATGACATTGACGTTACATGATTTGCCTGATTTTTACGTAGAAAAGGTGACAGCGTACCGCATTAAAAGAAATGAATATTCATGTTTTCATAACCGCTGGCCAAATTCAAAAACGAAACTACAATTAAATCATCTTTGAGAGCAAGGGGGCCCTACGCAGCTTGCGTACTTTGCGTATAGGGAGGATCGGCTCTGCATACCGGCACCCAGTATGTGTATTGGGTGAGGGGTCTGTGATTATTTGTTAATCTAATAACTAATTGATTTGTTAAATCTAATGAAAAATTGTGTACCTGATTGGTCCAAATGCTACAGTGTGAAAATGAGTGGAAAACTGGAAGAAAACAGCAAAGGAATGTGTGAAAAATGCACAAGTGCAATGAAAAATGCATTGATACTGTCCCCCAAAACAATTAGAAGACCTTCCTTACCAAAAATGATTTCATTTAGTCACATAACTAGAAATTTTCTGCATCCAACTGGAACTACACATCTTAAACACATAAAACTCAAACCCACCTCCAACCACTGGCCATGGGACTGCATTTTGATGACCACGCAGGGATCTGGCTTGGAGAGGGCATCCCTGTCTGAGATGCCTTTGCAGGCGACCCGCAGCTCTACTTTGGTCAGGCAGGGGCTGTTGAACAGGCCCAGAGAATTGGCTGCAGACTCGTAGATGTCGCTCATGTTTCAGGAGATAATTGCTAAAAGAGGGGAAAATAGTACAAAGTGAGAGATTATATTTTCATTAGATTTTTCTTTTAGCTGTCAAAGTAATGTGATTTATTACAAATAATTTGACAATTTTAAAATATCACAGATATGTTTGCAAAAGCTTGTTTGCACAGCTTGTTTGCAAAATGAATTTCTATGGACTGTAAACCAGTGATATACAATATGGAAATAAAACAAACAATACTGTATATATTGACTTTTAAAGCCACTTTTTGTAATGTCTATTCAAAGATGCAATTAAAGTTGACTGACAGTCTAAACACTTTTGTATTTGTGCCACAAAATCAATAGCACCAATCAAGTCAGATGATATCTTTACTTCTTTTCTGTTTAAAGAATGCAAATAAGTCTGTTTTTTATAAATGAAAATGATGCATGGTGGATATCTGCATATTTCAAAATGTGTGATTTTCTAAAAAACGGCCCATAATTTTTCACTGGGAATGTATTATGCCTGTGTGTTTATACTTAGGCATATGGGAATCCTATAGAGAGTAATTTAATGAGCTGATGTGTGGGAAAATTTCTAATCAGATTCTCCCACCATCCCAATCAGTTACAATATAGAGCAAATCAGCTGAGCTAACTGAAATTACCCAGCGTATGTGGAGAGAGAGGGAAAAGAGAAAGAAATCTGAGATGATGGATAGATATTGAATGGATGGGTGTCTTAACATAGAGAAAGAAAATCCCAGAACGTGCAATAGTAGTAGTGATGCTTGCCTTGGCAAACAAAAACTCTAATGGTAGAAAACACATTCTTATGTTGTGTTAGTTACTGTCAAAGCTTTCAAATCTAATCAAATACTATGAAACTGTTGCTACAACTCACACAGACCAGTAATCCAGCCAGAAGCAGACCATGAGCGGTAGATCTGACCTATGAGAACTGCTCTGTGAAAGAGAACAGCTCAATGAAAGGATTATTCTCAGCCAATGCAAAGTCATCCATCACTCCCACTGTATCACACTGACAGCTGACAGCCTCATACATTATAGGTCAGCAGCGATAATATGGAGGTGAGTGGTTCTCTCCCTCTGTGTATGTGTGCAAACTTCTCAACATCGACAGCAAACTACGTCATCAGTCTTTTATCCTCTGGATGCTATTTTTGAGTGTTTTCTCAGCCAGTTTCCCCTCTATTTCTGTCTCTGTTAATGACTCTCACTGAGCCTCTTTATATAGACACACACAACGTCTGCAGCGGAAATACAATATTTACGTCTCAAGAAATCTTCAGTGCTAAATTACGCCCATTGATAACACTTGAACTGATTAAACCCCTTCTAACTAGTAAATAACGGTAAATCTGCAAATTGTGGTTATTGTAAATAATCTAATACAGAGTGCTAATTTAATTTATATTATTATGACATTATTCAAGTGCACTATATATATATATATATATGTATATACACAGTACTGTGCAAAAGTCATAGGCCACAAGTATTTTCACCAACAAAAAATGGTTTGAAATCAGTTATTTCTATCTTTTTCTGTAGTGTGTCAGCAGGAAATATCAGTTTACATTAATACAGGTAGCGCTGAAACCCTCTCTCTGTATTCAGTGAAGCATCAGTCTCAAGAGACCAGCCACACAGTAGAGCTGATGGGGCGGCAGGTAAGCAGCACTCCTGTGACAGACTCCACCAGTACATGCAGTCTCCTCCACTGCTGGTGAGACTGAATGAGAATTTGAGGAACTCGCAGCGACAACAGCTGCAATCATGGAGCAGGATGCTGTCCGCCGATCTGACAATGCTGGTCTAACAGCCCTCTGCTTTCTACAACATTTCTATACAGTATCCTGCTTGTTAAAGCAACAGAAGTCAAAATGTTTCATGCATCCTAGATTTTTTGGAGGGTGGAAGCAGGGCTGAAAAACAAGGTGGATTTTTGAACAACGCTTTTTGGAATCCACAAAGAAATCCCTCAGTTTTTGCCACACAATCCCCTCTGGCTTACAGTTATATATTTGCTTTGGCAGAACTATATGGGACTGTGATCACCTCTATCATGACTCAGATTCCCCTATTTGGCCACATAAAACCCATCAACAAACAAAAAGCTCAGTGTTTAGATATTCAGGTATTTGTATGGTGAAGAATAAATGAATGCCTTGGAAAATTCTCACAATAGTATTACGCAAACTAAGAGATCAAAATTAACCAGTACTCAAAAGGGATAGTTCACATTATAGTTAAGATTCTGCAATTATATATGCAAACTCATGTCATTCCAAACCTGTTAGCTGTTATTTTTTCCATGAAAAACACACAAAAAAGTAGCTTAAAACAGACTTAAAGGAATAGTCACCCAAAAATGAAAATTTGCTGAAAATGTACTCACCCTCAGGCCATCCAAGATGTAGGTGAGTTTGTTTCTTAATCAAAACAGATTTGGAGGAATTTAGCATTACATCATTTGTTCACCAATGGATCCTCTGCAGTGAATGGGTGCCGTCAGAATGAGAGTCCAAGCAGCTGATAAAAACATCACAATAATCCAAAAGTAATCCATTCAACCTCAGTCCAAAAATGTCTTCTAATGAGAAAACCTGCATGTCTGTAATAAACAAAACCATCGTTTTAACTTGAAAATGTCAATTCTGGTCGAAATACAACTCCACAATCCATAATAATGCTTCCTCCAGTGAAAAAATCCAGTCCCTGTTGTCTTCTCACATCAGAATCCACCAACATATTTGTTTAGATCTGTTTTGGACAGTTTACGCTAGCAAACGGAGGAAGGTCTGTGCATATTTCTCTCCTGATTCAGACGACTTCACTGTCGGAAGCAATATTATAGCGGACTTTTTTCTGGAAGCAATAGTTTGAAGTTAAAAATGGCTTAATAATGGAATTTGTTTATTGCAAACACACAGATATTCACTTCACAAGACGGTGTGGAATACTCGTGGATTATTGTGATGTTTATATCAGCTGTTTGGACTCTCATTCTGATGGCACCCATTCACTCCAGAGGATCCACTGGTGAGGAAGTGATGTAATACTAAATTTATCCAAATTTGTTCCGATGAAGAAACAAATCTAGATTTTGGATGGCCTGAGGGCGAGTACATTTTCAGCAAATTTTCATTTTTGGTGAACTATTCCTTTAAGAAATAAGGCACACGAGTCATATGGACTGTGTGTATGATTAATTTTTTATTTTTCAGTCCTTTTTTGGATCTTGCCAGCCTGAGTTTACTAAGAACTCTCATTCTATGATCAATGTTTTGACACTAAAAATTCCTTTTGTGTGTTCCACAGAAAACCTTAAGAGCATTTGAGTAAATAAAGACTTGAGAATTTTAATTTCACCTCCTTTATGGAATTTAGCAGATGCTCTTATCCAGAGTGTGTTAAAAAAGAGCTTCGGTTTTCATATGTAAAACTGCCAAGGTAAACAGATGGCAAGCGTGCACTACTGAACGGTTATCTGCTAGCCGTGGCAGATATCTCCCTTGACAAGTATTTTACAAGCAATTACCTGGCAGCAACACATTCCGTAGGCTTGTCATACAGTAAAAATATCAAGTAACAAATAAACAAAAACACTGCATAAAGGGCTAGCTTGGCAACAGCTATTCAGCAAATGATGAGCTGGTTTGGATTACACTGTTCACTTTGACAGGTAATGTCTACAAACTTTCCACAGTCACATGCTATAACAGGTGTTTACAGTTACTGGTACATCAGCAGAAATACTTTACTTATGCTTCAAGATCATAAACAAGCATAAACAAAAGGCAGAGTCCCTGCTGAACCCTTCTCTCATACCCTCATATCATACAGAGAGTCTCCACAGGGGAGCTGTCAGCATGGATATATACCATCTCCGCAAGACTCCAAAAGTTTCTTCCTTTTACAACAGAGTGCATTATAACCGTAATATTATCAACACACAAAGTGCTCAAGACTTTTGACAGCCCTGTAATTCAAGAGCCAATATGCAGAGCTTAAACGCTGAGACATTCTTTCAAGTCTAATCCATCTTCTAAGTCTATCTTCAGTTTGCTTAAAGGTGCCGTTGGAGATCTCGGAAAATGCTAACTTTAGCCTGATAGCACTGAAAGCGAATGTCCCACCCTCCCTGCAATCGCCGTCCAAAGCCACGCCCCCTGAACACACATACGCTCAAAGAGCAGAATACCAGAGACAACATTAAATTACTAAGAAGAAGGCATCAACGATCCAGTTCAATGCAAGCATATATGTTCCCATACAAAGGCAATTAAAGTGTAAGTAATGAATTTAAATGGTATTTATTTACAGAGGTATATTATGTCACACTTCTCTAGTAAAGCTTCGTCTGTGTGTGAAGATGCTGTGCAGCGCAATCCGTGAGTGAATGTCTCAAGTGAAGTAAACTTCTTAACGGATTTCCCTGCTCAGGGAGTAGGAGCAAATGAACACTGTGTAGGAGCATACCAACCTGAACACAGTTCATGCACGTAGCTCTCTTCTAACGAGCTGGTTATCTGAATCGGGTGTTAACTAAGCGACATGCAAAATATGCAGAGTGGGGAGCCGAGGACTGCAATTGGGAACCGTCACATCATGTCATTCACCGGTGAGAAAAACTTTATAGCACAGTTAGTGAAAGTACTACAATACCCAGGAAGGAAGATCGGGTAGTTGATGTTTGCCTGCCATTTTCGCTCTGTCTGCAATAGCTTGCGTGAACGCGCGCTGATGACGTGTCATGTCTGCGCGAACAGGGTGCGCAGAGGTATGCAAATACATACGTTGGGATAGCAGGTAGGTGAGAAAAATTAAAACGCTCGGACCGAGGGTTTTGATTGGGCGAACATTTCTTGGTCCTACACCTTCCACAGAATATATAAATACAGATAAATACATTTAGACCACTTAACTTAATGATTGCTATCAGGATGTGAAGAGATTTTCAACCAGAATAACAAAAAATGTTTCTGAAGACAATCACCTATGATACCTTTAACTTCATTCACTAGCCTTAAATAAAGTTTTGAATGACTGAAACGTGGAAAATCAAAAGAAAACAGCTTCTAAAATGTGTTCAGCTTTAAAGATGCACAAAGGTTTACAAATCGTGCATCCTGTTACAAAATGCTAGTGGAAACTAATATTACTGGAACTTATGTTCACCAAGGTTGGATTTAATTGATCAGTAAAATATGGAGATATTTTTACAATTTAAAATAACTGTTCTCTATTTTAGTACATTATAAAATATAATTTATCCTGTGATGCTGGATTTTCGCTCCAGTTTTCATTGTCATACGGTCCTTCAATAATCATTTTAATATGCTGATTTTCTGCTCAAGAAACATTTAACAGTTATGTTGTTTAATATTTTTGTGGATACCATAATTTTTTTCAGGATTCTTTGATGAATGTAAAGTTCAAAGGAACAGCATTTATTTGAAATAGAATAATTTTGTAAAAATGTAAATATCTTACTGTCACTTCTGATGAATTTAATGCATCTTTGCCCAATCAAAAGTATGAATTTCTTTCAAAAAATAATTTAATCTTAAAAAATTTTGTAATCTAATCTTAATTTTTAAAAAATACTGATTAAAAAGTTACACAGAAAATAATGTTGAAATTAAAAAAATAGGTCTAGAAAGTAGCCGCATAAATATAGTAGTGTAAATGAGTCGTAATCTCATTAATAATAAAACTAAAAATCACAATTCTATGAATTCAATATCCCATGAACCTTTGAAAATATTTGTCTCTAAAATTATGACAGCATAAAAGTGGAAGCTGTCTAAAACAATTTGTGCGAACTACACTTTACATATGCATACCTATGAATATTAATGACATTATGTCAGTAGGTGATATATCAAATCCAGCAGCACACAACATGACAGCTGACACAGTTTTGAATCTTGTGGTGATATGTTCTGGGCATTAGATTCAGGAATAAGCAATAAAGTAATTTAGCCTGTTCAAATCATCAAGATTTAAGAGTTTTATCTGCAATAGTCCACTTAAGAGCCCTGTTAAATTATGTGAGCTCTATTTCTCCCTGTCAGTTTCTTATTGCTGTGAGTAATGGGTTTAAAAACAGCGTAAAGTGTTCTGTTTGAACCCTTCATAATGATCTCAATGTAAAAATCAACAGCGCTGTTGATAAATGAACCTGTATGTGTGAGGTGAAGCCCACTCTGTTTGTTCCCAGCAGGAACAGGCTCTGGGTACTTAATCATTTCTGCAGAGGCAGAGGCCACGAGTCGTCTCCAGAGCCTGTTGGCTTTGATTATTCTTATATTAGAGACAGAAAATATGGCTTGTTTGAGTTTATAGGATTTTGTCAAAAAGCAATATAAATAATACATGCAAATCATGCCATGTTTGCCAGATGGTAAAAAACAACAATGTGATTTCTTAGAATTCAAGAATACATGGTTAATCTTGATTTAGAAGGTGATTTAAGGCGGTGGTTCTCAGATGGTTTGCGTCACAACACAGATTTTCCAACAAAGCAGAAAAAATACAAAAACAAAAAAAAAGTGGCTATAAAAATCACACACTGGCATTATTAATATCATCATGAAAAGCATAGCCCTAACAATATGCTAAATTCTACACCTCTCTTGAATTGTCTGAGATTCGAACCTGCAGTCTTTCAGTAACAAGAACATATACATTGCTATTCATTTTTTAAAGAATTTCTGCATTAAATTTAAAGCAACAAAATAAAATTTACATAAAAAAATCTATTTCAAATAAATGCTGTTCATTTGAACTTTTATTCATCAAAGAATCACCAACATACTATAATGATAATAACAAGAAAACTAGACTAATGTCTGCTGAAAATTCAGCTTTGCCATTACAAGAATAAATTCTATTTTAAACTATAGTAAAACAGAACACAGTTATTTGAAATAGTAATAATATTTCACAATATTACTGTATTTCTGATCAAATAAATGCAGCCTTAATGAGCCTTCAAAGCAGTTTAAAGATCCTACCAAGCCCAAACATTTGAACAGTAGATTATACAACCACTAATGTGACTGTTTTCTAAACTTCAGTGAAGTTTGATTAGGTTTTAAGCACACTCTAATGATGATTTGTCGTCAACATGTTATTAAGTATCAAGCATTCAGCATCATTTCACATATGCTAAAAACAAACAGGAGTGCCATGTCAGATGCAACCTGTGAAACCCATTGCCGTGTTACGCCTTCCTCTCAACATGATAACTGCATTTTTCTCTCCCATCTCAGCAGGTAATTTCCTCTCTTTACAGCCAGTGTGCCTAATTTGACAAACACCAATAATGGCTCTCAACAGAGAATGAATGATGCAGTCGACTGGAATCTCACCAGAGTCTTGCATCCTGCCATCTCAGCTCATTTAGCCTTATTTCCAGTCATTTACAACAAACCAATTATTCACTTGGATGTGATCATCTCATCAGTCTGCTCAGTTACATGAGGATGGGAACAAGACCGCAGGCAGCTATTGAAAATGAATCAGCTCATTATTCTTTAGGAAGTTGGCTAATTAGTTGGGACATAACACATTCTGTAAATGGAGAAGCATTAAATGCTTGTGACACACAAGGCACCCATGAAACGGTAAGCAATGACCTAATGAAAAGATGGAATCCTGAACAGGATCAGTCTTGGTTTACAACTAAATTGCACTTTCAGGGATGAAATGTGATCTCATGATTTAAAATATATATTGGATAAAGGAATGTAAAAGATAGGAATGATATGAAGGAAAACTGAAAACCAAAGAAACACTTGAATGTTATATGAGATCTAAACTCCACAACTACTGTAAAATCAAGATTTCTAGGAATGTTCTTGGAAAGAATAACCAAGACTCAAACAAATGTTACCATACACAACCATTCAAAAGTTTGAGGTTGGTAGATTTTTTTTTATGTTTTTGAAAGAAGTCTCTTATGCTCACCAAAACCTAATTTGTTTGATCAAGAACACAGTGAAAACAGCAATTTTGTGAAATATAATTGTTATAATTTAAAATACCTATTTTGTATTTGAATATGTAATTTGTGATGGCAAAACTGAATTTTCAACAGGCATTACTCCAGTCTTCGGTGTTACATGATCCTTCAGAAATCATTCTAATATACGGATGTTGTATGGCTAAAAAATGTGTATATGTGTGTGTGTTTTCAAGGATTCTTTGATAAATCAAAAGTTCAAAAGAACAGCATTTGAAAATCTCATATCTTTACTGTCACTTTAGTTAATTTTATGTATCCTTGTTACATAAAAGTATTAATTTCTTTCAAAAGAAAAGCCCAAACTTTTAAATAGTACTGAATATGTAAAAATGAAATATATGTATTGTGAAAGATAATGCATGTTATTTTTACTGTGAGATTTCGCTTAAAACGTTTTTAGAAGTAATAAATAAGTTACAGAAAAGGGCGATTTTAAATAAGTCATTATATGTCTTTTCATCATGCCACATGTTTTTACCAGTACATTTTATATAATAACTTCATATCATTTAATGAAATACACTCACCAAAATGGTTCTAACATGGTCACTGTAATTTTTTACCGTAAAGTTCTGCCAGACGTGCATATCAGCGTTTTCATAATACAGTATTTACATAATCCAATTAATGTTTCCTCTCTCTGGCTTCCATAACTGAGATCTCGTAAACATCCAGCTATTTTATGAGTAAAATAAAGTCTGTCTACTCTCTACACACATGTTCAAGGAAAATAAACTTATGACGGTCTCATATCCACTACTTGCTTTAATTGTTCACCCCCATCTGGACCCTGAAGGAATCGCGTCTTTATAAATGAAGACTGATGTGTTTTCAAGAAAACATCTTGAGAAATTGTTGGTTAAATTTTAAAATGAAAGTCAAAGAAAAGTAAGTCATAGCTTACAGTTACAGCACAACATTTGATCCAGGCTTTTAATTAATTAATTAAAAACTTAAATGAAACATGTAAGCCATTACATGTATTGACACGTAAGCCATTACTATAACGGTAAGCAGCATAACACTATCCTACACAACATATTAAAAACTTCATTAACAGATTATCAGACATTAGTGCTACGGCTGAAGCATACAAGTGCCTCTAATCAAGTTCTCTACTACTGTAAGTTATTAAAAATAATTCCGATCCTCGTTTACTTTAAAGTGATTAAAGTGCAAATATGAGGCTCCTGAGCTCACGAGCGGTATTGCAGTGAGAGATGAGAGAGCGTTCCACTCACCTTTAACGAACATGAAAATAATTCCAGGTAAATTGTTGCTTCGCTGCTTGTCATCAAACACAGAGCACTGAGCAGACATGCGCTCCACACAAGGAGTCGAGCTCCATCCTCAAGCCGCTGTGCAGATGAGTGAAAGTAAAGTACAGCGCGTGCATCTCGCGCGCCGGTCCCTCCCCTTCACGCGCCACGGAAGATTCTTTCAGCTGTTACACGGACTTTAAGGGGAGGTACTACAGGTAAACACACTCGATTTTGAAACACACCTTCTGCTGAATTAAAATTAAAACGTGTCATATATAAACAAAAATAAGTCTTTATAATAAATTGCGTATTTATCTATTTAAGTTTTTAAATATGCAAATTACGCATCACCTTACTGAATATCTCTGCTAAAAAAAAAAAAAAAAAAGATTCAACTAGTCTAAACTGGTGTCCTAGCCGGTGCCCAAACTCGACTGGTTTAGCTGGTCACCCAGTCAGACCTGCTAAAAAGTGCTCTAAAACCAGATCACCAATTCAGCGTAGGCTGGATTTTATTTTTTCCAACAAAGCGTGTAAATAAACATGCATCTTACTGAGCATGTAAGAATCAAATTTGCTGATCTGAAATAGTCCCTGCTGTCAGCTGGCAGATTTTATAGGGTCTTTTGGGCACTTTCAAGCTGGCCAGCAAGCCTTCCTAGGCTAATTTAGGCTCGGCAGAGTCCTATTATAAAACATTTACTTTATATGCAAAACGTCACTTAAGGCCGTAAAATCAAAAAGTCAAAATTGTTATCCAAACAAAACCATAATTTGTGCCTGTCGTCGTAGCATACCTGAAGTAAAAATTGTGGTCAAGGGCAAGTGTTTGGTCATCGGTAGCTGGTAACCGTGCAGGCAGCGACATCTAGTGTTAGTTTTAAGGAAATAAAGTTTAACAAAATTAAGCCATCTTGTCTCTCCTGCGAAAAATGCACATTAAATAAATTAAGAATAAATATTAATATACTTGTGCTATATTTAGATTTACTCAGAGTTTGAGTACATTAATTTATGCTGCTACCTTGCATGTTTGTACCTGTTTCTGACTTGAATAAATCTGAGTATATCACAAGCATATCAATATTTATTATTAATTTATTTCATGTGCATTTTTCGCAGGAGAAACAAGCTGGCTTAATTTATTTTGCCATTAAAGACGTTAAATTGATCTTTGCTAAAATCACTATTCAAATATTTAGGATACATGTCTTAAGCTAGGCTGTACATGTGTTTGAACCAAAGAATCACATACACAGTGTTGTTCAACTATAAATCACTGGTTTGCTAAGCCTTAACAAGCATGTTTCCAAACAAGCCACACATAAAAACAGCAGTCTGATATTCGGAGCCCAGGAGCTATTTATTGCTGAACTGGAATGGAGAGATGTTTACAAAAACAGTGCTGTAAAATGTTCCACGTGACCTTTGTAGAAACAATGCTGGTATTCAAACAGACCCACTAGTCTTTTCATTTTAAAAATCATAAAATCCTCAGCAATAATTAAACTTACCAGATGATTGAGCCATACCTTAAGATGGATTAATAAGAAAGTGGCTATTTTAAAGTATCAACACAATATCAGGATTTAAAATATACACAATGCTTAATTAACACAGAAAGCAGCAGTCAGTTGTACAGCACAGGAGGGTGGAAGCGTAAGGCAGATTAGTGTCTCAGAAAACTTGCAGTCCGTTCATCTACGCGGGCATTTAAACAAACACATTTGGGCCAAAATGCACATAACCTCCAAATAAAGACAAATATCTGTCAGGGTATTAAACTTCCATTAGATTTAACATGATCTGGGCTCACACAAGATAAAGCATAAAAGAAAATACACAACATTTCTAGTTCCACACAATAAAAAAAATGACATTTCAATAAAAGAAAAAAGAAAAAATCTATGACTGTACACCCCTGACGTCCCTTGCACAGCAAAACATGATAATCACAGGGCCATAACATCTTCATCCTGCTGTCACCATATTCAATTCAACAGCTCACTAAACATCTTTACAGTAAAAATGATTTAATGGCATTTGTGTATACAGTGCAAGTGTTAAAAGAAAATATTTTATGATTTTTTTTTAGC
Organism: Tor tambroides; assembly: GCA_021397915.2. Classification (NCBI taxonomy): domain Eukaryota; kingdom Metazoa; phylum Chordata; class Actinopteri; order Cypriniformes; family Cyprinidae; genus Tor; species Tor tambroides. The sequence goes on along the minus strand of JAFVLL020020990.1, from coordinate 14,294 downwards.
CTCTTATCCAATATTATATTCATATTCCTGTGTCATAAAACAGGTAATAATAAATCATTAAAGTCAACATGATCAAACCCTGATTTTTCTCCAAAATATATTATTTCAGGAATGCATATATATATATATATATATATATAACTATAAAAACAATCGGGAAGGAGTACTTCTTTAAGAAATACAGTGCATATTTTTGTACTTTCATAATTGTCTAAAATTGTGCAGCACATACACTCCAATAAGGGTGTGATGACTTATTTTTTGTGTAATCATACAAAAGTATACTCTGTACGGCCAAAATATTTCTTGTTTGTTTTACAAAAGGATATCCGTGTGAAAACAGTAATGGCAAAATAAAACGATCCCCACACAGAGAAATCTTGTAAAATTATGACTTATGAAAAATATAAAAATAATTCAGGCACAATATAAAACTGATTCAACATGCCAGATAGTAACTGACTGAAATGGAAATATTAAAAACATTTTTTGCTTTGGGTAAAAATATTTCTCATGAATAAAAAAAAAAAAAAATTGTTTGTCAAAAGGGTAAAAAGCTTTTGAATACAGCAGCAGACTGCTGGTAAAATCCTTTAGTTCACTGACTCCGTTCCATTAGAATTAAGTTTCTCACTCTCTGGTCTGGGTGTGCGGTCTGCTTGTTGGTTGTTTCCTTTTTGGCAAGGAATACCGCGATTTTTCACAAACAAACCAAAGTCAATGAAGAAGGCCACCGTGGCCAGGAAGCCAAATGCCTGTAATACAGGAAAGACAGTTAAATGTTAGCCGGTCAGTAGCAGCTCTGGTGTCATATCAACTAAAACACAAATCTAGCGCCATCATACCACTGCTCCCTGCTCCAGACCCGTCTGACCATTGTCTGCTGCAAACACAATGCTGGCAAGGAGGAATAGGAATGCCATGGCTGTTGTGTATCCAAAATCCTATGGAAAAATATTTTTGTATAAAACATAATAAAATATAAGCTAAAATTACTTTTGCTTAGAGGCTTTTAAATTTTATACACAATTATTAATATAAAATTCTACATTTTTTATAATATTTAACATTTGTACACTGTAATATTATAAAAATTAAATAATAATAATAACATTATTAGTAGTAGCAGTGGGGGTTTTTTTTGACTTACCAGAGTAGGCCAGCAGTTAATTCCAACTCTCTGGTGCAACGTTGTGGCCAGGAGGATGAGGAGCAACAGTGTGAAGAGGAAGGCTGTGCAACTGACAAATTCAAAAAAGTAGAGCGGTCCACATTGCGAACAGTTGGACACGACCTCCTCCATCACAAAAGCCACAAACGAAAGGAGCTGAGGGGAAACAAATGAAATCCAAGTGCATTGATTAACCAACAGGTGGTAGTATCAGCTCATTTTTCATTTCGATAACTCTGTACTGTATACAAGACAATATGAATGATTTGGGTGTTTTTAGATTTTCCTAAATGACAAAATATTGTATTTAATGCTTCGTTAGGGCACATGCATCATCAGTCACAATTTGAAACTGAGAGAAAACCAGGTGTGATGATCAGCATCAGGTAGGGGTTTTCCCAAGAGATTCCCAAATAAGCTATTTACCCATGACATTCACTCTGGGAAAACACATGCACACCCAAATTTTTGTGTTTAATTGTTTGCATTTCCTTTCCACTAACATCACAAGCAAAGTGATATTCATCATCCTGAGTTCTATGTTTTAGTCACATGTACACTATTAAAAGGTCTTCCAGTCCAAAGGTGAAACTACAGTTACATCAATTCCACTACATTTCCCTTTAGCGAACTGAAACTGGCAAAAAAAAAAAAAGTCTGTAAATGATGTAGTCATGCTAGTAAGTTACTCAAATATACTATAGAGAGAATTCCCTCAAAATAACTCTCACCATTGTTTGTTTTGGTGAATATTTCTACAACATATCTGCTGTTAAACTCTGGGGTTGGTAATGAAATCATTTCTTTTAAACCATTAATAAAATACATAGCATTAACTAATATGCTTACAGTTCTAATACAGTTTGAGAATATAAAATATACATTCATAAATCACTGTGACAAAGGGGAAGAGAGTATAGAAAATAATAATAATAATAATAATAATAATAATAAAACATCTTATCAATCTTTTATAACAAATAGTTGGTATTTGACGTTCAACTGGTAAAAAGAGAACAGATTCAGGGCAAAATGGGAAAATCTCTATAATAAGGAGGAAGAGGAAATCCTAACAGTGTTCTCATTTACACAAAATAAAATTTCATAAGAAGCAAAGTCAAAATGGCAAAGCCAAACTAGCCCACACGTCTGACTCATAACGTCTGTTTTGAGCTTTGACAGCCCTGACTGCTAGGAAGGAACTGGGCAGGTTCACATGCAATTGTTATTGTTGCTTAAGAAGCAGAAACTTATCGCTACCACACAGAATCCATTCGAAATCCTCCATCCACACAAGCCGGATAGAACACAGCTGCTGTTCAACTGAATAAAGACACTGCCCGCTCACCACCCAAAAAGGGGCTTATTTTAGACGTTTATGAGTGAAATGACCTAAAATGTAACCAAGCATGCTGAAGAAAAAATGAAACCATAAACAAACGATATCAGTCTGAAACTGAAAAACAAAAAAGGCTTCATTCCTGGAAAATATGCATAAAAATGTGTTAATTGAAGTGATAAAATTGAGTATTTTGGAATAGACCGTCCACAGTAAAATCAAAGCATTTCTTCACAGTACAATACAGTCACTTGACTGTGGTCAACCGTCTCTGATCTGCTGGGTAGATTGGTTTCGTAAATAAAACCGGAGTTAAAAAAAAAAGCTGTCTTACACACTCAAGAAACACTGAAAACAGTTTGTTTAAAAATACACAATATCAAGTGGAATGAAATGTCCAGAATTTAAAAAGAAATCATTGATTTTTTAAAAACAGAAACAAAGCAGCTGCAAACTCTCACTGGTAAATGACTAATACTGTACACTGCACTGGGTTAATGCAGCCAAAAAAAAATCAAATGCTATGGTTTGTGGGCAATATTTTTTAAAGTGGTTTGGAGGGAGAAGAGGAAAGATACCCTTCTCACTATAGGGCCTCTAAGAACCAGCTTCAGCAATTGACCTAGATGGAAGAGGGAAGTACCAAGGTGTTCCAGTGTTTTTGTCACTGGCTAAGTGGAAAAGGAAATTAAAAGTAGGGAATTTCAAGGGCATCCAGAACACACTAGTTCATGAATAATCAATCATATATATATATATATATATATATATATATATATATATATATATATATATATATATATATATGTGTGTGTGTGTGTGTGTGTGTGTGTGTGAACTGTACATGTGACCCTGGACCATAAAAGCAGTCTTAAGTCGCTGGGGTATATTTGTAGCAACAGCCAAAAATACACTGTATGGGTCAAAATTATAGATTTTTCTTTTATGCCAAAAATCATTAGTATATTAAGTAAAGATCATATTCCATGAAGATAATTTGTAAATTTCCTACTGTAAATATATCAAAACTTCATTTTTTATTAGTAATATGCATTGCTATGAACTTCATTTGGACAACTTTAAAGGTGATTTTCTCAATATTTAGATTTTTTTGCACCCTCGGATTCCAGATTTTCCAATAGTTGTATCTCGGCCAAATATTGTCCTATCTTAATAATCCAACCATCAATGGAAAGTTTATTTATTCAGCTTTCAGATGATGTATAAATCTTAATTTCGAAAAATTGACACTTAAGACTGGTTTTGTGGTCCAGGGTCACATATGATTAAAGTCTCTGTTCTGATTAATAACGTACTGTTCAATGTCACGAGAAGAACACTTGGGTACAAAAAACTCCAGTGGCAATTTCTCTGAACACACAACAGGAGAAACACTTGATAAAATCTAATTTCCTGAAAAGCATGAGACCAGGCCCTGGACTGTAGGGGCAATTACTCATAAAGATTATATTTGTCTCAATGTTGACCTCTATGTGGGAATTATAGGCTAAATTTGATGTGTTCTGAAGCATACTTCCCTGTACTTAAAGATTCTTGCTTTTAGTATGCGATTTGAATGTCATTTAAACCCTTTGACTCGCCACAACATACTGTGAAAGTTAATAATGAGATGGTAATTGAATTTAGCATCTGGTCTCTAACTGCATTAACAGTTTAAAGGCAGATAGTCATTTCTTACACCTGATATCACTTAGTTTGTCACATGCAAGCAGACAACGCCCTTCGGTCTTTTCAGCTGTGACCTTGCGAATTCAAACACTTAAAATAAATTGACAACCAATTATTAAAACCCTGAGAACTGATGCTAGCTAAAGATCAAGATGCAAATACGTACAGAGAAGTCTAAAAATTTCAGACTACATTGAAAATTAACTTAAGGACTCAATCTAATTTAGCCCAGAAAATAAACCAAAGGATTTTAGATTTCACTTTAAAACAAAGAAACGCTATGAATTAAACTGCATAAGGAAAAAAAAAAAAAAGAATTCTGCACCGTTTCTAAATCACTCATCAAATCAAATGGTCAGATTTCCTTGCATTCATTAAAGCACATTAACATTTCTCATATCTTTTAAAATGGAGCATCAGGTTTTGCACAAACTTGTTGAGCCCATACCAGTATTTGGGATTTAAAAGATATGGTGTAATGCTTATTGTGTGCTAAGTAACATAACACTGCAGTGAATGAATGATGGTGAACCTCACACAAAATAAACCAGGACCTCGCTGGCCTCATATTAATCAAGCAATATCTACTAAATAGCCAAGTCACTTTGACACATAAGGAAGATACCAAGGAAATGGAGGGAATTTCTAACTTCAACTCAAACAAAGTCTCAACTGCTGTACAAAAAGCCCCATGAGCAACAACCAAGCAGCATATGACTGCAATGCTGAAGTGGCCAAGCTTGTTTAGAAAAGCAGCATGTCATTATTAAATGCAGTCCAAAAGTTGCCATCTCTCACTGGCACCCAAGGACTTGTTAAACATCATCTGCATGATCAAGGATGTGTGAGACAGGGCAATGGATTCATTCAGCAGAATCTTTCATTAGCATGTAACAGAAACTACAATATTCAAATGAACACTAAAACATCAGCAGTCATATTTTAGCCCCACCTTTACAGGTTAATGAACTGCCAGCGTCCTTGTTTACTATTATATACTTTTATGGAAACTCACGCACTTTTCCAATAATGCCAGCTTAACTTGAATCGCGGTTTGAACGGTTTAAACCGGATGAATCACTTATTCACTATAGTGACCTCTTATTTAAACCATGTCCCAATGTACTTTGGTTTGAATTAAGGATTAAAAAAAAAAAAGTTGCTTAGTATTTTACATTAAGCTACTATAAAGGAAAGTGCATATATAGTTACATATTAGAAAAGCGTTTTTAAAGACTGTATTGAGATCTCGTATAAATTATGGTCACAGTAGGCTACAACATGTGGTCACAGTTGCGTCCAGCCTGGAAACACTGTGTTTTCAGACAAAACATGAAACTTGCTGCTTACCACTTCAATCACTTTTATCACGAATCTGATTTTGTCCAGGTTCTCTGAAGGCACGATGATCCATTTTCTGGATTTGGGCTCCTGCGCTGTTGTTGTGGTGTTGTACACCGTGTCTGCGGTGGCCATACTGTAGCTGAATCTGAAAACGAGAAGTATATAAAACAATTTAGCATTAAAAACATGTGTGCGTCCGTTTATACACTAGCAACGACAAATATATGTGATACTGCAAAGGAAACAAAGTAACGACGCGTCGATAGCTGCTGTTCATGCTGCGAAAAGCGAAAGTAAACCAAAGTCAAGTGCAACTAAGCTAACAGAACTGATCGATACACACACACTTCAACATGTAATCCAGTCGATTATCTGTGATAACATTATTGAGAAATGTTTACGAGTAAAATACCTCGGGTGGTTGTTTTAATGTGCTCTGTTTATGCCGTTCACGCGTCCTTTGTGTGGCCAACTTGTTTCACTTCCGCACTCCCTTTAGTTTTCTTTATTGAGGAAGGACTTCCTACGGAGGTTGCTTAAGTCTGTGACTCATCAAAGAAGGATTTTTGTTTCTGCGATTTTTAACTCTCATGCGGCTGCAAGAGATTTCGACTCTGTTTTTGATATATAAAGGTCGCTGTAACTGTCTTGGAAACGTTTTTGCCATGCGGGCTTACATTTATTTGCTACTTTAGCGTGCCTTTAAGATTGTAGTGCTTTTCAATCTTAAACTTTGAATATTTAATAAAATATGAATTATGATGTTTAAAGTTATGATGATCTAAACAAAAAGTGAAATGATCACAAACAATTTCAATGTTTGTTATGTGAAAAATATTATAAATTAAAAAAAAAAAATTCAAACGACTCTCCCTCTGGCATTTCCACCACATCCAATAATTTTGCCCTTAATAAGGTTTTACTAAAACTTAGTGAAAGCTACAGTATGTGCGAATAAAATGACAAAAAAGAAAAACTGTTGTATTTTTATTGTTCAACAATTTCAATCAATCTGTAATTTTGTCAAATTATTCGACGGATTCTGATAGTTCACATCATGCATGTGATCTTTGTTGTGATTTTCTTGCAATAAAAATGATGTTGCTTAGAAAATGCTTGGCATGGGAGTTTGGAAGATGATGTGGATAAGCAGCTAATGAGAAAACATGTGCTTTTAATTCCCATCTTTAACAAGGGCTGTTTATACTGTGATTCTTTATGGATCCATCAGTTTTCTCTCCTCTTTAATGAATTTAATTATATCCCTATATGGTTCTTAACCTTTCTGTACAATGAAATAAGCTTTTGTAAAGACAGATGTGAACTGAATGGTTTGAATCCTCCCACGTTTCATATTCATGTTCATTTTACAATATAAATGATAAACGGTACAAAGAGCAATGAACTCTATTGTTAGTTATGCGTAGGCAGAATATCCTGATAAACTTTGCGTAGGTACACATAAACTATACTTGGCTAGAATCCAAAAACATGAACTCTAAATATCCAGACACAAATATTGAAACCTACTGTTGATCCTGTAAGAAAGGCAGTAGGATTTAAGTATTTTCATGCACTTTGCGTCTCAGCATACACATGCACATACCTGTAATTACTGTTTGGAGTCAATAATAAATGCCGGTGTACACTCAGACTCTCACACACTCTTATCTTATCAAACTAAACCATCAATACAAAGAAATTCTGCATCTCAACTACCGCAATAATGCACACACCCTTCAAAATAATTAGTCTATTTTAAGCAATTATATAACTTTTTTGTATTTTTTTATTTCTCTATTGTCCTTTTACATCTCTTATTGTATTATTTGTTATACATATTTTGGCATTGTAAAAGTTTGAAAAAGTTAAATCTACCTGATTACATACGGAGTGTTTTGTTATTCTGCGTGCTGGAGAAGTCTGTCCACTGCAGTTCATGTGTTAAGATGATCACACACTGCTGTTTGCCAGTCAATAAGCACAACAGACTTTGGTAAAGAACAAAGCATTAGTATAATAGTAGAGTAGAGTGGGGATTCTGTGTTAACTGAAATAAGTTTACAAATGAATTCTGCCAAACCTTTCTGGGGCACTGTCAAAAAAAACTAGTGATTCAGTTATACAAATGTTACCAGCTCTTTAATCTTGGTATAACAAAAAATTAAGTTGAACTGCGATCTGATTTCGAAATCCTCCTTTAAAGAGGCTACATTCTTTTGCAATTACTTCATGACCACATTGAAATATGAAGGCATCTATAAGACCTGCAATGCCAGCCTCCAGAGGTCACCACCAGAAGTCATAATTTCTAGCTTCACTGAATTTAAATGAAGTTTCATTTAAATTGCTCCAAGTTTTGTGGCATTTGAAAATTATTTGAAAATTTGATTTGAATTCTTAAAGCACCTGAAAAATGGAACATTTAAAAACGCCCTAAATTATATTGATTAGTCCCCCTTAAAATTAGTTTATGCATAGTTTGTTTTTATATATTTCTATATTTATTATTTGTAAGTAATTATTTTGTTTGTGTATAATCTTTCAATATATGCTGCTTGGGTTCATTGTGGACGTGTTCAACAATGATAATTCCTGTTTGTGTTTCGAAGAGATTTAAGGCTTATTAAAAAAGTGTCACAGAAGCAGTGTGATTTTAGTATAATTGTTATATTTATACTTTATATTTTGAATTAAATTTGATTTCACTTTTCACTTTCATTGTAGTTAAAGCTTTAGTTATTTACTTGTGTGTACAAGGCATTTTTATCATTTTATTGTTGTTGTTTTAATATGCCTATACAATTTTATTGATTTATAATATATATATATATATATATATATATATATATATTCATTTTAGTTATTTAGATTTAGTTATTTTAGTATCTAAAGTTAAACTAAATGAAAATGAGAATGATGCCCTGTTAACTACAGCTGAAATAAAGTAAGTTTAAGGTTTTTGATTATTATTATGTATTTTAATTTTACTTAAAGTAACTAAAACGTTTTTATATTTTCAATTTTAGTTTTAATTAATGATGACTTTGCACTGAAAACTGCAACTGACCACAAGAGGGCAGGCTACGATCATTCTAACAACACGCACGTCAGAGTCCACAAAGTACTGTATAAATTCTTATTTAATTCAACGACATGCTACAGCATATGTTGGTTATGTTCATCAAGTTTATTATGTGTTAGATCATGCCTCCACGTCATAAATATCATATCCAGCCCCGGACGCCAGATCCTCTCAGAAAATTAAATGGAATAATAAAACGATTAAATAATTATAAATGAATGAATGAATGAATGAATGAATGAATGAATATAGAAGAAAGTAAGTAAAACACAACACAAATGTATGGTTGCTTTCTTGAAGCAAAACACACATGGTTTAGGAGGCTACTACGTGATAGATTGGCTGAACACAGATATGCAATACAGACTGGAAACATGAACTATCCAATGGTGAATCATTTTATACAGGCCAAGCATTGTAGTGATAGTAATTTGAAGGTGTTTGGAATTGAACATGTGTCATTCAACATCAAAGGTGGAGATAGACTTAGATGGTTAAAATAACGAGAAACGTTTTGGATACATAAATTGGATGCTCTCTCATATCCTGGACTTAATGAAGATATTGATTTTTCTCCATTTTTGTAATTGTTGGATTTGTTTGTAGGTGCTTTATTTGTTTAATAGTTAATTCATACTCTCTCTCTCCACTGTCATATTCTATTTGTAATGTTGTAAATACCCAAGAGACATCTAGTGATTTGAAAATGTATAGTCACAGATGTATTTATACAGAGAAAGTTCTTAAACTCTTAAGAGACATCTAGTTGTTAGGTTTTGAAATTGTATAGTCACAGGTATATCTGTTTAATTAGTTCTCACTCTTGATTGTCTAACACCCTGAGGAAGGCCTGCTTCCAGTAGCCCCTCACTGCAGAACACAAGATCCAGAGGGTGTGGTTGGATCCACATCTAGGGGGTGGAGATTGGTAGGTTTAGGGGTGGAGATGGGTGGGTTTAGGGATCAGGGGGTGGAGATGGGTAGGTTTAGCTTTATGGAAGGTGGGAGGGGTTGGATCTAGATCCAACCACACCCCCTGGATCTTGTGTTCTGCAGTGAGTTGGTGTTTTTTAGTATGTAGCCCTGTCTTAATAAAGATTTTTGTATTTTGCTTGCTACGTGAGTGCCTGGATGTGGACTTTTTGTTTTGCAATATAATCCACTTTTTTGTTTTTTACACATAGTTTACATTTGAGGATCCTTAGATCCTTCTTCATATGTTGCCAACTACACACTGACATTGGCAGCAAACCGCTTTTATGGTTCACACAGTGGTTGTATTTTTCACCACTGCACTTCTGAAAAGTATGACCTACAACAGTGAGAAATGTACGTTTCTTCCTCTATTGCATCCCAACCATTTCCCTCTTTTTGCTGTTTGTTTGGGCATTTCAGTGCCATGCTTGTGAACAGAAGTGCCATTTACTTTAGCCAAAGATATAGAGGTTCTTTCACTGAGCTTGCTGTACTCTAAGCAGAGCCTTAAGGAGGAGTTCAGATGTGCATGAGTCATGTTTCCAAATTAGCTGGAATACTAGGATGGAATCTTTCTAGTATGGCAGCTCTCTCCATTTCACTCCTTCCCTTTATAAATAAGGACTTCCTTCATCCCCAAGGAATTTGTTTCCCTTCCACATTATAGTAGCATTACAACAACCCATTAGTGATCTAGCACGTCAGTGTATTTCCTTCTTTCTCTTTTGGAGACACTTCCCCTGATAGTAGTCAAGGGTTTCCTGTAAGTTTTTGCCCAACAACAACCTCTTGCTGTAACCATAAGTATATGTGAGTCACTCTGTGTTAAGTAGCTCTGCAAGATATTTTTAACATTTAAAAAATAGTATGATTACTAAACCCTATCATTTTGCTTCATTAAAGTCCATCTGACTAAAAAGTAATAGGATAAGACACAAAAACTTGTTGAGGTCATATTTCATCCCAAAACCAAAAGAAACAATGATACACAGTAAAGGACGTGAAGCCTGTTGTAGGACCATTAAGGGTTGCATTGCATTATAACATCATTTTAATACCACTTTGCCCCTATAATTCTCATTACTATAATGCATCCAGACATTTCTTTTTTGTAATGCATTTGTTTTTAAATCAGCATAAAGACAATACAACAAATATTATGTATAATCAAGTATAAATACTTCACAATCCAATTAACATTTTTGCATTATCTTCATGAGATTTGGGGAGGAAAATTGTGCTTGTCATAAAAATGATGTCACAATGCAAAAAAAAAAAAAAACTGTAATGGTAAATAAATCTTAAAGGGATAGTCCACCCAAAAATTCAAATTTCCTAAACTTCATGTCACTCCAAACCTGTATGACTTCCATTTTATGATCGATAAATATAATGGAAGTCAATGGAAACCAAAGCTGTTTGGTTACCAACCTTTTTCAAAGTATCCTCTTTTGTGTTCCACAGAAGAAAACAAGTCATATGTCATGAGGATTAGTAAAGGTGTTATTCTGATTCAAATTCAGATTTTGAATCAACGAAGAAGCAACAAAATATACTCAACATTAGGAGGCTTTTTCTTTTTATCACAGTGTATAAAACAAAGGGACTTACATTTACAGCTGCAAATCATAATATCATATAGAGAGATACTGAGAAAAGCAAAATTACACTTCAACTCTTGTAAAAATAGTAATAATAATACTGTGGGTCAGCATCAACCCTTCATGAACACCTAATTTCAGCCAAAATATTCTTTGATCACAGGCACTGAATATAATCAGCATCACACGATACTGCCAAATAAATAATGTAAACATTCTCGTGAATAAATGGCCCCTTTTAGTTTCAGACATTGTTGATAAATATACCAAAACTCCACTCTTAAAATAAACCAGTCTTACTGTTGAAAAATTCTGAGTTTGATCCCAGCCGATTAAGTTAAGAAATCCACTCTTGAAGCATACAGCATCTTCAAAAACAACCAAAAATGTCCCTTTAATGTCCTTAAAGTCCTTAAAGAACTCATCATCTCTCCTGAACAAACTGAGAATTTTTCTTGCTAGTTCCAGACAGTTTCTTCCATCCGTTACACTGCAGCACCTTCAAGAGAGAATTAGCAGGAGATTATGCAATGAAATTCAACGTCCTTTCTGTTAAAGGAACAGTTCACCCTAGTTCATATTTGCTAATAATGTAATCACCCTCGGGCTATCCAAGATGTAGATGAGTGTGTTTCTTCATCAAAACAGATTTGGAGAATTTAGCATTACATCACTTGCTCACCAATGGATTCTCTGCAGTGAATGGGTGCCGTCAGAATGAGAGTCCAGTCCAGACTCCATTGCTTCCAGCTAAAAGTTCATAATCCATAATAGCGATTTCTCCAGTGAAAAAGTCAATAAGGAGAGAAATATGTACAGAACAAGCATTGTTTAGAACAAAAACAGTCCTGAACAATTATTTCGGTGGATTTTGATCTGAGATCACAACATGAGATGGACATTTTCACTGGACATAACATTTCACAAAACGCTAATTAATGGACGTGTGAATTACTTGTGGATTACTGTGATGTTTTTATCAGCTGTTTGGACTCTCGTTCAGAAGGCACCCATTCACTGTAGAGGATCCACTGAGGTGAGCAAGTAATGTAATCAATTTCTCTAAATCTGTTGCGATGAACAAATACGTTCATCTACATCTTGGATGGCCTGAAGATGGATCTTCATTTTTTATTTGTATTCCTTTAAACTGTTCACGGCTTTCTTATTTTATAAATTTCATGCTTAAAACAGGGTCAGACTCACCAGTTGGTTGAGAGCCACATGTGACCTTATAAGAAGTCCATATGCTGATTGCAATAAGAAAAGTAGCTATAAAGCCAAACACCTGTGTTTATGTAAAAACAGACATTAGTAACATATTAATAATATTCTATAATCACAAATTTTATTACTAAACATGAAAAGTCATTTGCTTTTGATGCCTAATAGAGCTTTCTAGAAATGCACATGTAATGTGAGTGTAATGCAACAGTAACGATTCACATTTCCTGCTTCCTCATCCCTATATAAGAAGGCTTTGTGCATTTCCCTGGCCTTTCAGCAGCATTCATTGCACATATTGCAAGCATAAAAAGGCACTTACAGATCCAGCAATCAAAGCTGAGATCCCATAACTCTTCACAGCTACAGCTATAGAAGCGATAAAGACCAGGATTCCTCCCACAGCATAATGTAAAAACTCCTGTGAAAGCAATAAAGAGACAATTTGAGATGAAAAAGCAGCATAAACTTTCTGAAAGATTACAAAAGACACCTAATGCCAGTGAGAAGATGCGTAAGTGAAACGTGAACTGTGCTGACTTACCGTCAATGTCCAGTTGATGCATGTGATTTTGCTTTGAAGTCGAAACAAATACATGAGGAAGAAGATTAAGAAGACGATGAGAAACCATGCAGTGACCACCTCAAAGTAGCGGCAGGCAGAGTCATCGATCCGCTCACAGTGCACACAAAGGAAAGCAATCAGGAGGATCACCTGCAAAATTAGAGGTAGTAAATTTCACTTAAAGCTCCTTGTGCCCAGGAAATACTAATATTTTTACTTTGACACACATAACAAAGTAGCAATTCTTCAGCTCAGTAAAACCTTGGATTTCATCAACTCAGTAACTAAAAAAAGTACTTGGACAACGAGGAGTGAAGAAGTTTCTGTTAATTTCTTTAGTAATTTTGAGTTTAAATAATTTTTATGTTTCTGATTTTTTGTGTTTAAGTGTCTGGTTTTTAATTCAATTACATTTAATATTTAAAAAATAAAATATTAATTTTATATTAATTATAAGGATTCTAAATGTAAAATGAATAATGATTTTTTTAAATAATATTTTTTTTTTAAATAAATTATTAAACATTTAGTTATTGTCCTATTTCGGCTTCTTGGAATAATATTATCATTAGAAATCAACAATAAAATATATGCATGATACATTTTAATTATATCAAAACAATAATATTACTCTAGTGTTACTAGTTTTGCAGTCATTTTTGTTTAGTGCTATATTACCGTTAAATACTGTTAAAAAACATGATGCATTTCCCATTTCATTGCATAGAAGTTTTAAATAATTCATGCAAATACTAAAAAACCACAGGTTTCTTTTCCTGAGAACACTGGTGTTTCCTGTTGAACCAATTAAGTAGAAATGTGTAAATAAATGGTGGGGGGAAAAATCTGTTGTCAAACCACTTATCTTCTATCTGAAATGTTTCTGGTGAAAGTATATTCTTTGGTTCTGGTAGGTTTTGAACATGAACATGTTGAAGCGCAAATCTCACTAAATCTCTCTCATCACTGCAACCATTTTAGCAGCCAGCCTAACTAATGCTAATGCCTAACTAAGTCCTAACTAATGATCATTGCCTGTCATCACCTTCTACACACACACACACACACACACACACTAACACCCACACTCTGAACCCCCAAACACTAGTGTTATTTAAGTAGTAATAAAGACTGCGGCAGTATCATGGTACAGTGATGATGCCACATGGTAATGTTTTGGTACTGAATGATTACGATATTCATATACAGTCAGGTCCATAAATATTGGGACATTGACACAATTCTAACATTTTTGGCTCTATACACCACCACAATGGATTTCAAATGAAACGAACAAGATG
>JAFVLL020020989.1:0-31557 GCA_021397915.2 Tor tambroides | reverse complement strand
CACACACACACACACACACACCTGTGCCGTTCGGTATAGATGCTGCCACTGTCTAGCTCTGCTAAACTTCTGCATTTGCCCTTGAGAGAAAGTTGTTCGCTGTAGTGGAGTCTCGTGGGTGTGTGTGTGCTTGTGCGTTCGAGGGGTGTGTGTGAATACTGCATGAGTGAAAATGTTTCAAATAAACTCATTAGCATGGCTAGATGACGAGCAGAATAAGGAAGTGACCGCAATATGTTTGTGTGTGTGTCTTTACCGCTCTGCTTATAAGATGGAGAGTGAAACTGAAGGACATAAGGATATCAGAAGAGCATAATACCAAATTTTAAATTGTAGATATACTGTCATAAGAGTAGTATGAAGACTGTGAATAGGGCTATGCATAGTAGGACAGTTTCTTCCACTGCCAGTGACAAATGCAAAATAAAATAAAATAAAATAAAATAAAATAAAATAAAATACATTAAATACAAAAAATAAAAAGAGCAAATGTTCACTAAAATAAACTAAAATTAAATTAAATTAAATTAAAATTAATTAAATAAATAAAAAGGACAATGCTCACTAAAATAAACTAAAATAGGCAAATACTGAGTAAAAAAAAATAAAAAATAAAATATATGAAATAAAAACTAAAAAGGCAAATGCCCAATAAAATAAAATGAAATAAAAATGAAATAAAATAACATATGCACATGCTCAATAAAATATAAAATAATAATAATAATAATAATAATACTAATAAAAATATAAAATAATAAAGATGGCAAATGCTCAATAAATTATCTAAAATTAAATCAAATTAAAATAAAGGTCAAATATGCACTCAAATAAACTAAGATTAAATTAAATTAAATTAAGTTAAATTGCTCATTAAATATTCACTAAAATAAACTAAAATAGGCAAATACTCAATAAAATAAAATAAAATACATCAAATATCAAATAAAAACTAAAAAGGCAAATGCCCAATAAATTAAAATGAAATAAAAAACATATTGAAATGCTCAATAAAATAAAACTAATAAATAAAAAATTTAAAAGGCTAAATAAAAAATAAAAAGGCAAAGTTGTCATAAAATTAATATAAAAGAAAAGATCAAAGAAAAATGCAAACCAGAGGTGTGAGCCAGAAATAAACATTTAATGTGAGTGCAGAATACTACTGTTTAAAATATTTATTGCGGCATAAATGCTTTATGTACTATTTTAAATAAATGAATAAATGAATTCCAATTCTGGGCAAATCTAGAAAAACGTCTAGAAAAATATGCATAATGTAGTAAAGATTAACTACTAGAAAACTAACATATTAAGATCACTTCATTAGCTTTAATATAAACTACTCACAGTGTACTAGTTAGTTAACTGACTTCTCGCCCCTTCTCTCAGTCTCTCGCTCTGCTGTTGCAGATTTCAGGTGTGATTGGTTATTCTCAGTATGCACTAACTCTTTGCACGTTTGTCGGTGGAATATGTTTGCGCTCTATGATTGAGTATTATAAAGCCGAGCAGTAGGGGTGTCATATATTATTAGGCACTGAGTGCACACAGAACAACCCCAGGCGTCTCTCCGTTCGGCTTCGGTGAGAATACCTGGGGATTTGTCTAATGCAAGTGTGCTTTTACCTGAGGATGGGTTTATCTCTGCTGCCGCTGCAGGTGAGTGGATTCAGGTAGAGCCATTATGCTTTCTGTCAACGTCTGAGACTTTTATTGGATGGGAAGGGTTGGCGCTTGTGTCCTACTGCGAGACAAAAGTTCAGTATGGGTCAGGAATAATAGATTCCCTCATACGAATTTAATTTATGGTCCTTACATATGCATATAGTATAGACATTTAGACTACCTGATCTCATGACGGAAACGTACCGGTGGGAACAATTTCGCAAGATGCAAAATACGTACCAATAAGCACATATCACTGCAGTTTCCAACAGAAACGAACACTAGAGGCGATAAAACAGTGAGCACTCGTAATTGTTTTCATACACAGTTATGATTACAGTTCCATATGTTTTGCATTCCGGACGTAACAAGCTTGCTCGGTAGTTCAGCCGGCACGGAATTGGACTTAGGATGTGGAAGCATTGGGTACGAATCCCGTCAAAAACATCACTTACGATGAAAAAGCAAAAAGATGAGAGATTGAAAAACAAGCTAAAACTGCATGCTAGCAATTGTGTTTTTACGTCACATTCGCTTTTGTTCACACTATCGAGTAGGTTTAGGTGTAGTGCAGATGGTACGTTATTTTAAAACGTCACGGAGCGTTAGACTTATCGCGCCACTCAACGGACATTTCACATCGAATATGTCACGAAACGTACATGTATTTTGCGTCTTGCGGAAAAGTTCCCACAGGTACGTTTTTCATCATGAGATCAGGCTGCATTTAGAAGTTTGGGGGTTGATAAGATTTTTAAAATGACTGAAAGGCTGCATTTATTTGATCAAAATTAGAGTAAAAACAGTAATATTTTTTACAATTTAAACTAACTGTTTTCTATTTGAATATATTTTAATGTGTAATTTATTCCTGTGATGCAAAGCTGAATTTTCAGCCTCATTACTTCAGTCTTCAGTGTCACATGATCCTATGCGGTTGCTGTTTAAGAAACATTTCTTATTAGTAGTAAAACAGTTGTCCTGTCGTATCATAAGACGAGAATAGGTAAATAATGGCATTTTTGGGTCTTTAACTTGACAAATTCATAATTTTCTGACCTTTAGAAAACAAGCTGTTTTTGCTACTATACCTTTAAGACTCCTGTAGTATATGCAAATGGTTCAGTGAAGCTAAAAGACTCAGAGAAAATTTCAAGTGGAGATCCATCTTCCTTTCCTCAGGATCTTAATGAGTTAAGGAGAGGAGGAGAAAGGAACTTTCTGGCCAACTTTTTCTGCTGTCATCTATTGAAGCTGGATGTGATTCAGAAACATCTCTCTCTCTCTCTCTCTGAACACATTTCTATTCCACCTGTGTGAGGTCTCGCAGATAGAGTCACAGAAGCAGAAACCATTGTAATTACTCTTTAATTTATTGACTAATGGCCACAGCCTCCCCTGACAGCAGCAATTGTTCTAATGTCCTGGCCACCACGACACTGCTCAAGTCCTCTTTGGGCAGTGTAACTAAAATAATTTATCATTACAAGCACATTAAATTGAAACATATAGTCCATAACTGCTGTAATTTATATTATTTTGTCTGTGTTTTTCATTCTCGGTTCTTCCGGATTTCTGCGCATCCGTTTCAGCATGGACGAACACTGCTTGAAAATTTGGAGGAATTTTAGGATGTGCCAAAATGTGTCTGGAAGGCTGCACTGCACTGATATTTCTCATTTTCACAATTAATTTCATAATTTTGTTTCATAATTAATGATTTTCTATCCTCCCTCTGCCACTTAGAATTAAACAGCCTGCTTTCACCTGTGTGTTGAGCTAAGCTCCAAAACTACTGTTGAAAACTTTCAGCTTCCAAAACTTTCTTCTCCTGTTTCTGAGGATCATTTCCATCGTAGGTGTGCTAATTTTGTGCCAGATTTGCCAGGTGTGCCAAATCAATTTTTGGTCTTCATAAACTTTATAATCTTCACTTCTTTAAGTTTAAGAACAAAGTTTAAGTAAAGTTTAAGAATGTCCCACTCACTGTTAGTGTTCACACTGAATGAGTCCGTTTGTTCTGTTCTATAAAGAGATTTTAAAGTGATTCACCCCAAAATAAAAATTCTGGCATCATTTACTCACCTTTTTGTTGTTCCAAACATTTACAGTAAAATTAAAAAGTACATTACTGTTTAAAAGTTTGGAGTGAGTACTTTCTTTATTTATATTAGTGCTGTCAAATGATTAATCGCGATTAATCACATCAAAAAAAAAAATTTTTTGTTAACATAATATATGTGTGTGTACGGTGTATATTTATTATGTATATATTAGTGCTGTCAATCGATTAAAAAATTTAATCGCGTTAATCACAGTCATGGACTATGATTAATCACGATTAATCACAAATTTAAAATACTAGGATTTACCTGTAAATGTGTTGAAATAAAGAAATGCATGACAAACTAGTTTAAGGAAACAGAACCTTTCACACCTCTGCCAGGTATGAGACATAATCCTTATTATTCTTTTGTTTTTATTCAGCCATTATCAGCCTTTATACTGGCAATAAAACATTTACCAAGCCACACCGTTTCAATCCCAGTATACATTTACCCAACTATTATCAAAAGTATTTCTAAATACAACAAAACATTTTCTTGCGACCTTACATGAAGTATTATGACAAAATGCATTACGAAGAAGAATTGGACCTGTTCTGCAGATGCATTAGAGCTAACATTAGCATCATGCTACATAAGACAATTTATGAGATTAATAGTACACTTTTACTCAGAACTCACTTTAAACCACCATCGAGTGTTTGTAATAACTTCCTTTTGCGATCACATGTGTATATATACACTTTGGGTGGCCGCGGTACATTATAAAAGTAGCCCAAAAAAACCGCAACCCACGGCTCTATAATTTTTCCCGTGACTGTATTTTCAAAATACCCTTGTCACATATGAGTATACATGTATCTCTCGCGCACTGCTGCGCTCTCTCTCTCTCTCTCTCTCTCTCTCGGACACACTCGCTCTCTCTCTCCGCATTCGCTTCACTTTTGTCTAGCCCGGCGCCTCATAATCACACAATCCCTGGGTCCATGTGCAAACTATCCACCCTATCTGCCCTAAATAGTATTGAAAATGACTAATATCACATAGAATTTAGGATGGATAGTGTGCACATTGGGACGCAGGCAATGATAGATTACCTTAATCTGCGCTGCGATGACGGGAAGAAGTTGGGGTCAAAGTCAAACCTTATCAAACGATTCATTTGCGTTAAAAAAATATTAACACGTTACATTTTTTAGATTAATCGCATGCGTTAACACGTTAACGTTGACAGCCCTAGTATATATAAATACACACGTATGTATGTATATATTTAAGAAAAAATATGTTTATATATTAAATATATTTATATATAATATAAATTATATGAATACAAATATATACATGTAAATACATGTAAATATTTTCAAAATATATACTGTATGTGTGTATATTTATATATACATAATATACACACACACACAACACACACACATATACTATGTAAACAAAAACTATTAATTTGGATGCGATTAATCACGATTAATCACTTGACAGCATTCATTTATTTATGCATCAGCACTAATTTATTTATGAAATTAATACTTTTATTCAGCAAGGATGCATTAACAATTTTGCATCATATTTCAATTTTTATTTCTATTTATGTTGATCTTTCTATTCTTTGAAAAGTACTGAAAAAATGTATCAGTTTCCAAAAAATATTAATTAGCTTTCAACACTGGTAGTAACGATAATTGTTTTCTGAGCAGCAAATCAGCATATTAGAATGATTTCTGAAGGATCATATGCCACTGAAGATTGGAGTAATGATGCTGAAAATTCAGCTTTGCATCACAGTTATAAATTACATTTTGAAATATATTCAAATAGAAAACAGTTAGTTTAAATTGTAATATTATTTACAGTTTTACTGTATTTTTGATCAAATAAATGCATCCTTTGATTAAGATATGTTCATCGATACATTTTAATATATTGTAATAAATTATTATATTTTTATAAATAATATCATATAATTATAATCATTATATATAATTATAATATCATTTCATAGAAAATCTTTCTAACCTCAAACTCATTTTTTTTTTTAAATATTATGACACAGCTCACCATTTTTCCCCAACATGTTGGGCCATAAATGCCACTTTTTTAAATGAATGTCACTTTAAAAGATGTTAAAGATAGCATTACACCTGCATTCTGTTCCATTTTGTTGCATTTTGCTGACCTTGAGCACAACAATGCATTTTGTGCAAATGGCTTTCAAAATCTAACTGACAGCGATGACGTCCTCTGAACATTTGCATAGTGAATTGCAATTTTTCTACTTTGCAAGCACTGGTGTTTCCTACAGAAAAAAAAAACATCCAGTCAATAGCTTTGAGAACAGGCCAAGTTCACAAACGTCATGTACAGGTTAATCATTTTGAACATATGTGTATGACTTTTCTTTATCATACTGTGAGCTGCTGGAAATTAAAGGCTGCTTTAGCGATAACAGCCTGCTGTGTTTGGAGACACGTCGTCTATCCACAGCGCGCGTAAATCAAGGACGACCGACAGTCGAGTTCATTCAGCCTAACGTCTCTGAACAAGACAAACAATTCCCAGCATCCCCGCTCCTCTCTCTTTTTTACAGGCGTTCTATATCCCTCAGCTTCTGTCTTTTTGTCTTTTTTTTTCGCTCTCTGCCCTCCGATTTGTGGAGCTGATCGATAGAGTGATGCAGACGTTGCCGTTGAGGATGACAGAAGTGGCTTGTCCCCAGAGAGGAACAATAAGGACGAGCACATCCCCCCACCCGGAGCCATAAATACGCCTCGGAAGAAAGCCAAACATTATTTCAACACGATTCTATCTGTGTTTGTGCGATATCGCGTGTGGCTTCGAATGAGAAACGCGGACATATGCGCATAAGCACGACCCTAAAGAAGGAAAGAAAGATGCGACGGCTTTGTACGCAATAACTCAAATCGCTGAATGTTGCCACATGCTGCTCGGTTTGTCACGTCCTGAAGAGATATTGCGGCAGAATAAAACAGCTAGGAAACTTAAGTCTTTGAAAAGCACTTTCAAGCTACATAAAGTTTAACATGAGCTCTACAGCTGCCAAGCCTCAAGGTTTTTCGCTATTGCGAAACTTCAATTGGGACACAATAGACGTAAAGCGTGAGAGAGATTGAAAGATAGGCCGAGACTGAAAGAAAGTTGAAGAGAGACTGATCCAAGTCTGGTCATCTAAGAAAGATCCTTCCTGCACTCCACCGTACTTCAGGCTCACTATTTATTTCCTGATCCTCAGGTCAAACTCATTCTGCCCTTGTGCAATGCTTCTTGCTCACTGCAGGGGGCAGCCAAACACTGAATCTCTATCCCAGCATCCCCTTCATAAGCATCTGATGTTGCTTAATGCTAGCCACAACTATAAAGCATGTTTTCAGCTTCCAAATAGGGTTTGTACGATTAAAAACACATCACTTATAAAACATGACCGTAAAAAAATCAACATTGGCAATTACTGCTTTTTTTTTTTGACTAGTGGCTTCAATCAAAAAGGAAGCTTTACATTGTGATTGAGGAAAGAAAATATATAAAGCCTAATCCATTTAGCAACTTAAAATCAGAATAATACATCCATATGGCAAAACATATATATTTTTTGTCCAAAATGTATTTTAACTATATGCTAATTATGTGCTGTCAACAGTAAACCTCAATGAAATACATTTTTGAAATTGAAAATATATTTAGTTTCAACCCTAATATACCATTTTTATGCTACTGAAATACATTTTGAAATATATTTCCAGTCCTACAGCAGCCAACATGTGTGTTATACTGTATATTCACACGTTATAGACAAAAGTTTTTCTTCAAATGTGACAGTGTTAGTTTAGTCTTGAGATGCTGTTTTGTACATATTTGAGATTTTTGTTAATATTTTGAAGTAGATTTTATTTTATATATATATATATATATATATATATATATGTATATATTATATTTTTATATATTCTACTAATATCATGTTAATTTTGGTTGAAATTGAATTAATGTTATTAATATATATATATATATATATATATATATATATATAGTTTTTTTGTTTTTTTCAAAAATGTTATTTTAGTATATTTTGGTAATATTTTGAAGTAGATTGTATTTTTACATTTTCTGCTGTGATGTTAATTTTAGTTAAAGTTTAAGTAATTAAAGTTTTTGGCAAGCAGAAGGCATTAATCTAAGGTAGAAAACAATGCAAGAACACCATACAAAGTTGTAAATGAAAGTTGTAAAAAAATATTGGAGTATGTTTTACAAGAAAATACTATTTTTACTTTAAAATTTCACATTTAAGACATTAATTGCAGTTATTATTTGAGAAATTTACTAGCAATTTTGAAGTGAAAATTGTTTTAATTAAATTACTACACTTTTTTTTTAGGGAAGTACTACTATATTTCAACTGAGTACTAGAGTAGTAAACAGAGGACAGAAACAATGGGTGGAAAAAGAATAAAAACATTGCAAACATCACAAGTCAGAATCAAACTCCCGCCAGCATGTTTAAGTACATGCACAAAGGTTGCTTATCCCATGGGCTCGGCAGTTCCCCCCCAACTCCTGCAGCTGGCTGTGCTGATGGATGTGAAGCATATGGCGTACGGTACGTAACTCTGCATGTGCAAGGTGGAGCGGGCTGAGACGAACAGCTCAGCAGAGGGCATGAAATGTGCCGGACGTGAACAGAATGAGAGAGCTCATTTTCTCCCCTCCAACCTGCAGAGTCGCCCTCTCAGCTCCTGCTCGCTAAAGCCTCTAATTCATCTGATTTCTTTGCCTCACTAAATTTATTCTCCTTTCTACCTCATATCATGGAAAACGTGAATTCTTGCTCTTTTCAGCTAGATGTTTGATGTACTATGTAGATAACATTGCAACAATGCAAATCTTTCTCTCTAGACCACACACACTATTAAAACTAAATTAAATTCCTGTGATTTCAAAGCTAAATTTTTAGCATCATTACTCCAGTCTTCAGTGTCACATGATTCTTCAGAAATCATTATGATAAGCTGATTTGCTGTTCAAGAAACATTTTTATTGATATTATTATCAATATTTAAAAAGGTTTGAGCAGATTTTTAAAAGGATTCTTTGATGAATAGAAAGATCCAAAGGTCAGCATTTTTCTGTTTTCAACATTTTTTAAAATATATTCAAACAAAAACAGTTATTTTAAATAGTACAAATATTTCAAACTTTTACTGTTTTTGCTGTACTTTGGATCAAATAAATGCAGGCTTGGTGAGCAGAAGAGACTTCTTTGAAAAACATTAAAAACTTTTGACTGGTAGTGTAAATGTAGTATATTGTTGTACTATTTAAAAAAAAAACAAAAAAACTCAAAACTCCTAAAAGGGCACATTAAAACCAAGCTCCAAAAGTCTTAGCAAAGCAAAACCGTTGATTTCACATGCGAAAGGCAAAGCAGCAAAAATCGGAACATATTATTCTAAGGGTCAGAGAGAGGGTGGAAAATGGTCATGACATAAAAATAAAAAACACTATCAATTTTGGTAGTTAAAAAAATAAATAAATGAAAAACCTTTTACTCACATTTGAAAAAAATGGGCCTTAGGGTAAAGAAAAAAAGACCCCTTTAAGGTCAAACAGAAAATGTGCCAATTTTATTCTAAAGGTTAAAGAGAGGGTGGAAAAAGTTAAAGATTGACCAACATTTTAAATGGACATAAACACCCCCGAAATAAAATAGAAAACGACAAAAAAATTTGAGAAATTTCTCCTTCATTTACTTCATACTCTCTCCTCTTCCCTTCCCCTCACTCTTTTTGTCTTCTGTGCCTTCGTTCTCATGGTTCTGGCAGTCAGGAGTCATGATGGCAGCTCCAGGGAGAGCTGTGTGTGACTAGCAGAGCAGCAGGTGAAGGGGATGTGGGACATAGTGTGTATTGTGTGTGTGCGTGTTTGGCTCTTGAGCGCACAGCTGCGCACATGTGGGACTGTGTCTGCTTGTCAAACATCGTTAACACTTCCTGGCTAGAGGCTGCTCTTCTTTTTGCTTATTTCCTCTGGTATTTGAAGGAGAAACCATCGAGATGGTGTGTTTGGGGTGATGACCGAAGACAAAGAGCAACAAAACCAGAGCCTGGCTGCTGCAAGGCTCCCTGGGAGCAGGAGGGCTGCAGCTGTGAGTGCGCGAGCCAGCGTGGGGTCGCCCGCAGCAGCATGTGTGCTGAGACAGCAGACACAGTGAGAGACCATATGATCCCATCACACTCTCCTGCAGAGAGGCCCGTAGAGAACACAGACACGCTTCCTCTCTGTTCTCTGGCTCGCACTAAAGCCGCTTGAGCACTGCCTGTTTTACGCAGCATTTTCTGTTACTGTGGCTGTAATAAACTCCAGTACTCAAGGGGGCGATAAAGTGTCTAGTGCCATTAAACTAGATGTGTTACTATTTGCTACACTGCAAACATGACTTCTTAATTGGTTTTTAATTATCCTTTTTCACCTGATTTCCAGTAAAATATCTAAAGATTATTAAAAAAGATGCATTTGCTTGTCAAACAAAACTACGAAAGATATGCATCTTATTCTTGTTCTTTAACACACTTAAGTTTATTTTGTCGAAAATTAGCCATGGTTTTATTATAATAAAAGTGTAGTAACCATGTTTTTTTGGCATATTGATTACCATTTGCATAACCATTTGCATAACCACAGTTTTACTACAAATATCATGGTTTAACTATGGTTAACCATGTAGTAAACATGTTTTTTTGGTTTTATTTGTGGTAAAATGACATATTCTTTCACCCCATTCCACAAAAGCTCATTTATGGAGTATGAATCCATCCATCCATCCATCCATCCATCAATCTGTTTAAAAAAAATTACAGCAATATGAATTAATTTTAAAACATTTTAATTCTACTTCCTTACAATCAACTTTAAAATAGTGCTATTTTAGTATTATTCAGATACTATTATGGTTTTAATTAATAATTTGAATTCATTTTTTTTATATTTTTCAATTTGATTTTAATTTCAGTTAAAGTTTTATTGATTTTGTTGTGTTTTTGTCATTTTTATTACTTTTGGAAGTCAATTTTATATCAGTTTTATACATTTTTATTTCAGTGTTAGTTTTAGTTATTGTGGCACATTATTTTAACCTAAATTAAAATGAAAAAAAAAAAAAATTGCCTTGGCAACAAGCTTAAATAAATAAATAAATAAATAAAATTGTTTTATGCTTTATTTCAGTGACCATTTTTCCCCAAGTAATAATTCTTTCTTTCTTTCTTTCTTTCTTTCTTTCTTTCTAAATCAATTTTAGATCATTTTAAAAGTTTTTAATTTCCTTGTTTTATTGTTGTGATTATTTTTTATGATTATTTTAAATCCTTTTATGTAAAGTACTTTGAATTATCATTGTGTATGAAATGTGCTATATAAATAAACTTGCCTTGCTTTGCCTTGCCTTTCTTTCCTACAATAACTATGCATCATCCTGTTTTCTACCTTAATTTCAAATTCAATAATTTAATTGGACTTCAAAAAGCTTCTGCAATTCATTTATTTTGCTGTATTATTCACACTCTATGAAAACAAGCCTTAAAGGGGTCATATAATGCTATATCCACTTTTACAAGTTGATTGTACTGAAATGTGTGTTGGCAGTGCCTATACACAACCATCCTATAATGATAAAAATCTATCCATTGTTTTTTTTTTTAATCTCCTAATATGTTTTCCCCTGTCTCAAATCGAGCTGTTCGTCTTGTGACGTCACAAGATCGGAGGCCCCTCCCACGACTGTTGATTGACAGGAGCGTTTTAACACAGACCCGCCCTGAGCGAGCTGTCATCATAGTCCGCCATTGTTGATACGCTGGAGCAGAATGGCGTCTAAATGATCGTGGTGTTCTGTTCTTGGGTGTAATAACGAACACAGCAGTCGTTTTGATGTTCCTAAATCAGAACCGCTGCACTGGACGTAAAAGTACATACACTGCACTGCATGCTTCAGCCCTGACAGTTGTACCTAACACTGCATAGAGAACGTTACGCATCGCTGTAACATCAATCTGTCAATGAACTACACATCAGTAAACACATAGCGTTCGTGTCTCACTACGCTACTCTGCCAGTACATACAAAGATAGATCAAAGTGACATTACGTTAACCAACCATTCAGAAACGTCCTGTTCGAGCCTTAATTGTTGAACTTCTTCGGGGCCATCATCTTGTTCCGAGTCCGACTCCGGTTCAAATTGATATGGTTGCACAGTGTCCTCAGAAACTCCCGCTGCCATTCTTCCGTCAAAAGATACCCTCAACTGTTGTCAAGACAACACTCCACGTGTGTTGTGTCACGCCCCACAGAGCAGAGGGGCGGGGTGAGCAGAGCTCATGATCATTTAAAGGCACATGCACTGAAATGGCGTGCTGAACAGAGAGCTGTTTTTGACCAGGTAAAATGAGTGTTTTCTTACAACACTAACGAGAATTTTTAATTAAAGTATATTACAAACTTTTCATTTAGACCCTAAAGAATCATATTAACTTGTACAAAAATGGCATTATATGACCCCTTTAATATATCATGCAGTGTTGCTTCTTAAGTTATCTATAGATATTTTAAATAATAATCAGGGTAAAAAATAGTAATTAAAACAGGATTTTTAAGTGTATAAACATGTCAGCTTGCTAATTGAGATTCTTTTTAAACTGTTGCTCTAAACTAAATGACCTGAATGACAACATTGACCGTCCAAGTAGTTTATAGTAATAACAGTTATAGCACCCCTTGTGGAAACCCTGATAATGAATCATTTTATCATTTGCTAACAGATTTCGTAATGCAATGATTGTGTTACAAACATTTGCATAGACTATGCCTTAGAACACAGTATTAACTTTTAGCGAGCTGTAGCTTTAAAATGCCTGAAAAAGTAAAAACGTGCCTTTCCATTTTCCTCCCCAATGCCCTTCTCTCCTCAATGTGAGCAGCAGGCTAATCATTCTCTCTGCGTTCGTCTCACACACACACTCTCGCTGAGGGCGGATTGTGGCAGACGAGCGGTCAGCACCTTTAAAACACACCGGTGCTGATATGATTCATCTCTCTCCCGAGGGTTTCACAGAGCGGCGCCTCGCTTTTCCATGATCACGGAGGCGGGTTCCGCCTGCTTACTGATGTTCATCTCCACCAATACAAGCGCGAGGCCTTCTCCAGACGCCGCGATTAAGAACGAAGCATCTCTCACTCGCACGAGAGTCTGACTTACGCTGCAATCAAAGCTGGAGTAGAGGAGAGAGATTACGAGGAAGATGTGATCAAAGCACGCAGGGAGCTCTCAGCAGCAGACTTGGTAAAAGCCGATTTACCTGTTTATTTGTTTACCCTGATCCCTGCTGGAGATTTTTTGTGCTCCGGAGCCGAAATCTGCTGCAGGAGGATAATGGGGTTCGTGCAGCTGCTGTCCGAGATGGGTGGATACGTGCATGGGTTTCGCAGAGTTGAGAAGGGAAGAGATGTAGACGAGAACCGAAGCTTAGTGGAGATAACGGAACCCACAGTGGGTTTGCAACATGCCGCTCAAGGCGTTACACCACAACATGGATGAGAAGTATGCTTTGCAGAGAGGATATTGTGCACAAATTCAGGCCTGAAAATGTTGTAGGCATTGAGATGCTTAAACTGCAACCTAAAAACCCCAAAAATACATAAAATATTCCAGCAGCAGGAGGCAGATAAAACAAAACCACATGTTCGGTTAGATTCAACTGTGTTTTACATCTGCAATCTGATGTATTTCCATATATTTGATTAAAGTGAGAAAGAAAAGAGTGCTCAAATTTATTGTATCCATCTAAAATAGATGGATTGTGAAAAGTGCATGTTTCTGTATCAGAGTTTGTAGTCATATCTCATTCTGAATCACTGCAGACATCACGGTTGGGCAAAATTGAATTGAAGAATTTATTTTGGAACTGGGAAAACAGGAAGAGGAAATTCCTTAATTCCAATTGTAAATCAATGCAGGCAATGAATCCTGGGAAATTAAGAGTTCTTCCATCCGTTCCACAAAAGTTAAATTAATATGAATTACATATGATTTTACTAAAAAATTATTATAAGTTTGATTTCAAACATCTGTCTCTATATCTATCTATCTATCTGGTCAATAAAACTTTAAGGCTTTTTATTATTTTTTTCCCTTCAAACAAGGCTTGTTCACATCTATATTTAAAGTTTGTTTACACAACAGTTCTTTCTGGTTCTCGATTCTGTTTAGCTGAAGGTCTTTCCAAGCATAAGATATTCACCCAATATCATCACGGGAACCGTTTACAAATGGTTGTAGCATTTCTCACAGTGAGTGTCATGGCGGATGCCCAAATCCACTATAATTTTACAAATAATGCTGTTTTTGTGTCATGGAATATAGTTTTAAGAGTTTTTTAGGTGGGAATGTAGCTGTTAAGACTTCAAATATGCGGTTTGTTAATGAAGATAATGTCTATTTGAAAATTTGCTTCGACGTTTTCTGAGATGTGAGCTCCAGGGTGCCAGTAGCTGTTCTGCGCTCATGAGCCCACCGAAAGCAGCCTCACCTCGGCCAGATCTTCTGGAATTCGCTGCTGGCTCTGATAGAATTCATTTTGGCAAATTTGGGTAAATGGGCAGTCTTTGGTCTCAATATTCTATTATTTGTTCCAGAGCAAATAGTTTTGGCTGAGGGCAAAGTCTCATATCTTTATATTTTATATAACTCTAATGTTTAAATAAATAATATTTTATGTAAATAATAATAGTATTTAATAATAGTATTTGGTATTAGATTTTTCAACCATTAGATGGTGAAAAGACATTGTTTTTATGAGTGAATCAGCAGTGAAGACTTTTATTTTGAAAGAGACAGAAAGCTGTTGTAAACAAGGAAGTTATTTTTAGTTTCAATAACAGCTTGTAAGATGCAGCCAACAAATGCAGTGAGCAGCACTGTCATCGGAAATCACCCTTAACAGATGAAAGGATAGTGCGACAAAGATATCGCTTTCCTTAGCGGACATTAAAACTAATGTTTTACTGTGAATATGAAATTGAGCTGAAGAATGAACGCTGTATCAGATGCAGGTAATTACACTCCATCCATCTCGCTCTCATAATACTCTACTACACATAATACGCAGCTTTTAATACAGTAATAAAATAAGCTTTCAATGAAGCAACTCAACGTTCCTTCGTTACTAGTTCTGTAGTGATGTTTTGGAATTAGTAACGGAGGCTTGGGCTCAGCTGTTAAACTGTCAAACTGAGATTTGGATCTGTGGTGAAAGGAAGTAGTTCTGCATACTTTTTTAAAAATTATTTTTTATTTTAATTACATTCTGTGGTCGTTATTCTTTATTTACACACTTGTGACATAGAACTGTTGTATAAACACAATATCACATTCCTACCTGTATTCATTATATTTAAATTGAAAAGAAATTCAATAATGCATTTATGCATTCATATGAATTTCTTTGTAGTCCTTCAAACCAAATTTCAAACTGCAGTTCTTCATCTTGTTTACTACGTCAATTCAAATAAAAAAAATATAACTGGAATTTCTAAATTCAATTCTCAGTTCAATAATGGTCAACACCTTTTATCTGCAATATAAGCAGTTTAGTACACTAAATGGTGTGCAGTAAGACCAGAAATGCAAATAGGTTGACTTTGAACATGGATCAAGCAGTGCTACTAATACAACCTCATTTCCAAAACCCTCAACACTGCTTTAAACTGTCAACACACACAAATAGTAAGTGAGCGGTCAGCCCAGCTCCTCTCAGCATGCACCACGCTGATCTAAATGACATGAAGTGGATGAAATCAGAGACTGTAAATCATGCTTAATGATGCCTGCGGGCGGTAGCCTTAGGGGGAGGCCTAACACACACACACACACACACACACACACACACGGATCTCACATGCACACATACAAAGGCAGCAAAAGAGAGAGAAAAGGACATGTTTCATTTTGTCCTCGCCCACATTTAAAACACAAAGAACAGGAAGTGTTGACGGGCGGCGCCATCCTCAACCTCCTTTCAACCCCAGACGATCAAGGCCTCGAATTCAGTCCATCTCAAGTGATTTGAAACGCTTTCTTTTGCATATGTAATATAATCTTTCTGATGGCTTCAATACTTACATTTTATCCGGAGTTCGTTAGTAGTGCTTACCAATTACTTCTACTAATTAACGGCCGACGGAGCTTCATGTGTGCATAAATAAAGCGCTGCTGTCGTCATCAGTGCCGGCTCCACGCTCCCGGCAGTCCAACAGCTTAAATCATTGAAAAGCAAGTGGGCTGAAGGGGAGGAGGATGTGAGACACCACAGAAATGGGTAACGAGTGGGTTTCAATATCAATGAGAAGCCCAGACAGAACCTGCTGACTTTTTCCACATTTTATGTTCTGATTTGTAAATGATGAACGTACAAAATTCTACAGAGAGTTCTGTGCACGCTAATTCTGTGTGGGTTACACTACAAGTCGAACAGATTTTTAGATCAGTTTCATTCCAGCCAAAGCAACACCATGATCTGTCACGCCAGAAAATGTCAATATAATGTATTTCTCAATGGTATTGTACAACTCAACTAGCAATGGTATCACTAATGATGCTCATCACTATTACTTGTGCTTATACTTTTACAAAATTTCAGTGCATACCTCATTCTGCAACATTTCTGAGATGTGAGGTGTGCTGTTAAGTGATCAGACTTGCGATTTGTGCCTTGGCGACTTGCTGCAATTGAATTGCTATCGGTGCGAACACGCTTTTAGAGGCAACATATGGGCCACTAAACCCTGTCCATTTCCAGGGACCCCTGCTTTGTGCTAAGTACCATTCTGCCCCACTTTTTCTATTTCAATGTTATTGTACTGCGAACATGACTTTTATTCATTTCTCTATGAATAGAGAGACAGGAAATGGAGTCGTTTACATTTCTGTCTGGGCCAGTCAGAGGGAGGCTGAGTTTCTCCTCCCCGTCTATTGATTTCAATTGGTTTCCCTGTTATACTTCTATCAACTGTAGGTAGAGATTCTATGCACTAATTTAAAGCTGCCTCACCAATATTAGCATTAGTGTCTTTTTGAACATGAAATAATTAGCAAAAACACATCATGGGCTTTTTCACATACTTTGTACATGAAAGCATTCTTAAAGAGACAGATAAAAATTGTCATGATTTCCTCTCTCATGTTGTTCCAAGCCGGACTTACTTTTTGCCACAGAATAGAGAATGAGAAGTTTTGAAGTCATGCTCAACAAAACTGGATGGTGGCTGGTCAAGCTCAAAAAACATGACAAAAAAAGCACCATATGAGTAGGGCTGTATATTTTGTATGTATGAAAATTGTAGCTTGTTTGTGCTATACAATTTAACATAAAAAATGTGAGATTTTATATCGATAAATATATAAATACTAAAAATACTATCCAACAGCAACAGAAATACCACTTTCAAGGCCCAGAAATGTAGTAAGGACATCACGTTGTGGTACTCTCGTGAATGGCAGTGGAGACTGACCCGGAAGAGAAGAAATCGTTGAATAAAGTTGTTATTTTTGTTCTCTTTGCACACAAAAACTATTCTTGTAGCATCATATAATTATGCTTGAACCACTGATGTCTCATGGACTATTTTATTGATGTCCTTACTACCTTTCTTGGCCTTGAATGTCTCAGTTGTGTTTCTGTCTATGCAGGGTCAGAAAGCTCTCGGATTTCATCAAAAATATCTTAATTTGTGTTCCGAAGATTAGTTTGGAACGACACAAGGGTGAGTAATTAATGACAGAATTTTCAGTTTTGGGTAAACTATCCCTTTAAAGGTTTTCGTTTGTTGACAACAGCCAGTTCTCATTACAAGTTTGCTGCATGTTGCATTCATAAATGCATGTTATAAGTGACTCAAACTACAATCTCAAGTCTTCTGAAGGCCATATCATAGCTTTATCATTAATCACTAAAAATCCCACAGCTGTGGTTTCTATTCAGTTTCATTGTATGAAAAAGAGCATCTTGGACAGTGCTTTAAATATTTCCTTTTGTGTTCTACCACAGAAAAAGACACAAGGGTGTGCAAACAATATTCATTTTTTGCAAGCAAGAAAGAGAGCGAGAGAGAGTCAGAAAGAGACGAGCTGGAAGTGCTTTCGTAATGGGCTGCCCAGCTCTTCTCTTATGTGTGTGTGATTTACTTTGTCAGCAGACACTGTGGCACTAGGTGGTTTACTGATCCACAACACTCTCTGCTTCCTCTTTCCATCTCTCCCTCTCTCTCTGGAACGTGGAGGAGAATGTAATCACAAAAATGTGTTTGATTAAATGGAGTGGATGCCCCTGACAGTCAAGTCTGGAGACAGACGGAGGGATGCAGCCTCCACTAGAGCAGGAAGAACGGCAGACTGGGGAAATCACTCGTCTCTTTTAGAAAGCACCAGATCCTTTCTGTGTTTTCCCCCTCAGATCACATCACAACAACCTCTCCCTCCACACCTACCCGTCACTTTCCTTCGTACAATCCTCTCCTCGTTCTCAGCATCATCGCAGGAGTTCTCGCTAGCAGCGGGAAGTACAGAAAATCACAGGATGTCGCCAAAGACTCATAAAGTGCCGCGTCAAACGAGGTCAGCAATTAATTACCTTAAATTAAAAAGCCCCTCAGCGTGGCGATGGAAAAGACCCCTGCGCCCGTCAACGACTCCATCTGAGAGAACTGACGGCGGGATGGGAAGGGCCTCGCGGAGCCCGGCTAGGGGTGAGGAACGGGGGACCAGCGGGAGAAGGTTGATTTGGAGAGATGGCGGGCGTTGATTAATGAAACATGGCTGCTGCCTACCGAGAGAGAACATTCTGATCTTGTCGACTGAATGTGGAGTAGCAAACGCTGAGGGCTACGCCGACACACTCGCAGGATTATAGGAGAGTGTTTGCTGTCTTTCGGAGTGGTTTTCACACAACACTCATAGCTCAATACTGCCAGCGTTGACTGTACTTTTGTGACGTTGAACGGAAGATCCTGCCTTAGGGACATTCTTGCTTTCAGTCTGATTTTGCTATTGTTAGGGGCCGCTTACACAGAATGCATTTTTGCACGTAAAAAAGAGATGCTTGTAGTTCTTTTAACTTGCGTTTTTAGAAATTCTGCAAAATATGCAACCACAATGGTCAAACACAAACATTTATGATGCATGTTTACATAGAAAAACTATGGAAAAGCAGTACAGTGGAGTGCATTCAGTGTAAACGGCCCCTTAGTCTGTGTACATACTGTATATACGCCAGATGGTCATGAATGTAAGTGTACATATATTTATTCACTTGCTAGACATTCTCACAGAAAGCAACTTAAAGTGTATTTATTGTATACATTTTATCAGCATATCAGCAATGTATTCCTAGGGAACTGAACCTACGGCTTTGGCACCGCCAGCACCAGATGGTTGTACAGTAAAAAGTGTAATATTGTGAAATATTATTACAATTAAAAGTACTGTTTTCTATTTTAATATACTTGCAGTATCATTACTCCAGTCTTCAGTGTCACATGATCGTTCAAAAATCATTCTAATATGTTGATTTGCTGCTCAAGAAACATTTATTATTATCATTGTTGAAAACAGTATTTTTTAGAAAACTGTAATACACTACCATTCAAAAGATTGGACAAAGTATGATTTTTGATTTATTTATTTTTAAACAAATTAATACTTTTAAATGAATACTTCACATTAAACTGATCAAAAGTGACACTAAAATATTTCCATTTCAAATAAATGCTGTTATTTAAAACTTTATATTCATCAAAGAATCCTTAAAAAAAAGATATCAGTTTCCACAAAAATATGAAGCAACTATTTTTTCAACATAATAATAATTAATTATAATAATAATAATAATAATTGATTATAACTGTGCACCAAGCTGAACTGCACACCAGTTTGTCATCACAGGAATAAATTATATTTTAAAATAAATTAAAAAGAGAAAATATTTATTTTAAACTGTAATATTTCACACTATTACTGTTTACTATATTTTTTAATCAAATACTGTATTTTAATCACAGCCTTGGTGAGCATGAGAAACTTAATTAAAAAAGAATAAATAAATTAAAATCTTAATTATTCCAAACTGACTAAAGACCAGAGTTTTTGTATCAGAATATGTTGATTATATAAGCTTCTTGAGCATACTGACTATTTATGTCTAGCGTACTGTGGGCCTGTGTTGACTCAGGGTCAAGCGTGAGGTGTTAAAGGTCAGCATGTTGACTGATTGCAGTGATGGGTTAGTCGTACTCACTGGAGGATGCCGAGGTCATGCGGAGTTCACACACATAAGCACTGCTGTGAACATAACTAAATCAGTCTGGAGACAATGTGTCTGGAGTCTGTGGGCATTCAGGACAAGACTGAGAGCACAGACACACACTTATTTAACAGCATGTGTACTTTGAGGTGAACTCCTATCAAACAACTAAGAGCAACTCTCTAGGAACTAACCAGAGTACACTAAAAAACTGAATAGGAACCAAAACCACTGAGAAACTATATAAACAAGTCCACAGAAGCAAATAAAACAATAATGTGCACAAATAAATAAAAAAAATGTGTAATAAATCTCCCACTCTATAGTAATGTGATTAATTTAGCTGCCGGTCGATGTCTGGCATCAATATCATGGTTTGAGGGTTAAACTTTTATGACAGGACAGCAATTATTGAAAATTCTACGGGGTCTATAAATGTTGCTGCAATTTTTCCTCTGACCTTGGATCAGATGCCCGAGTCCTAATATATTCATTACTGCTCAGTCTTGCATGACATTATTTTCACACTTAAGCAGTTTTACTCCTAATGTTTGCCAGGATAATTTGTGAATGGCATATTATGAGATGTCTGTGTCTTTGAGGATCTTAAGAGAGCTCAGCGTTTGCCAGATATTAATGTTTGTATGTTTTATCGTGTTCGAACAATAAGTCACTCCACGCAGCTCGATTATGCCACCCATTCTGTCAAAGGTGTCGGCTGCCAGGATTGTTAATTAAATCTCAGTAAAGCCATGAATCGAGGGTCATTCTAGAAACTTCATTAGGAGTTATGAATATTAATTTTCCAATTTAAAACATCATCCAACAACCCTTTTGACTTTTTAAACATGCACAAGAAAAAATATACTGCATAATTAATTAACTATAGATTTAGATTAATTAATGTAATGATGAAGAATTAATTGAAGTCAAAACTCTCCATCATTCCTTGTTGAACGATGCCTACATGTGCATTATCAGAAGCGCCTACAACCGCACACACCAACACTGGGACGACTTTGTGGTTTCCAGTCTCATTTAATCACACCCGACTGTCTCGTTTAAAGGAACAGTTCAGCTAAAAATCAGAACTCCCTCCACCTTGTGTTGTTCCAAATCCATATGCTTTTCTTTCTTGTATGAAACACAAAAGGAGATGTTCTGCAGACTGTGTTGATATTTCTTGTGAATGCAATTGCAATGAATGGGGAAAGGCTTTCAAGCTTCAAAATAAGGATTATAGATGCCAACTATACAACTTGTGCGCAATATTCCAATATAAATGCTGTTATTCATTGATAAATTGTCCCTTCACTGAGTCGTTAAGTATTGCAACTGAATCGTTGAGTCAGTGAGTTGAACTCAAGAACTACATCATTTATGAACAAACAATTTATACCAGTTTTGTAAACCACAATAACAAATTCTAACAATTTCACTGAAAAGTTCTGAATGTGCTAATGAGAACTGGAGCTAATTTGGGATAGTTCACCCAAAAGTGAAAAATTCTGTCATCATTTACTCTCCAAACCTGTCCAAAACCTGTATGAGTTTCTGTCTTCTGTTGAACATAAAAGAAGATATTTTGAAGAATGTTGGTAGCCAAAAAGTTGATGGTCCCCACTGACTTCCACAGTAGGAATAAAATAAAATAAAATAAAATAAAATAAAAAGTCGATGAGGACCATCAACTGTTTGGTTACACATACACTATATTGCCAAAAGTATTGGGTCGCCCCCTTCTAATGAACAGGTTTGACTACTTTAGTAATTTCCATGAGTATAAATCTTAATGTTTAAGCATATAATGATATTCTAGGAAATTGTGTGCTTCTAATATTATAGCAACAGTTTGGACAGGACCCTTTTCTATTCCTGACGACGCCCTGTATAAGGCAAGAGTTCAAAAGAAAAAATGATTGATTCAGTCAGTGTGGAAGAACTTGATTGCGTCAGACAAACCAAGTCCTAATCCCAGTTTAACACCTCTGGTGTGACAAATGCAGACCTTGAGCCAAAACTTCATGACTAAACACCAAATGACTGTATACAGTGGTACAGTCATTTTAGACACTTCCAAAACTGTTGCAACAGAGATGGAAATACAATTTTTAAATACATGAATTATGTTCCTATCGTTGTTGCCACAGATTTGGAAGTCCATTTTCTGTCTTCTAAAGAAGGGGTGTCCTAACATATTCATATAGTGTATGTACAAGTCATTGGTGTTTGGTGATGAGTTTTTGGCTCAAGGTCTGCATTTACAGTCACACCAGAGGTGTTAAACTGAGATTAGGACTTGGTTTTATGCAGAGCAGTCAAGTTCTTCCACACTGACTGAATCAATCATTTTCTTTTTGAACCTTGCCTTATACACAGAGGCATTGTCATGTTAGAATAGAAAAGGGTCCTGTCCAAACTGCTGCTATAATATTAGAAGCACACAATTTCGTAGAATATAATTATATGCTTTAACATTAATATTTGTACTCATAGAAATTACTAAAGTAGTCAAACCTGTTCATTAGAAGGGGGCGACCCAATACTTTTGGCAATATAGTGTATCCTTAAAAATATCTTCTTTTGGGTTCAACAACAGACAGACAGCTTTGGAACGGCATGAGGGTGAGTAAATGATAACGGAATTTTCATTTGTGGGTGAACTATTCCTTTGTTATTCCAATGTGAATGACAACTTCCATCTGTTTCTCATATGATTTTTAATGCGTTTTGAATTGTGTTTTGAATCATGTGTTTTGAACATTTCAATCATTGTCCATTGTAATTGCATAAAAAAGTGTGGAAAACAGTCCTTAAAATTTCTCCATCTGTGTGACCAAAAAAAAAAAAATCAGGTTTAGAATGACAAGAGGATGAGTAAATGATGAACAAACACACTCAGGAACGAACGAACACACTCATTACCGCTATTTGAGTAATAAATTCAGCGTTTTCAGAGCAGATGTACTCTGGCAGACACGCACTTCATCCCTAGAGGAGGGACAGTGAGCTGCTGTCTGTTCTGCAAGTGTTGCTAAATAATTGAATTCAGTCTTTATCATCAAGAGATGCTGAGCCTCATGAGGATGATCTGCCCGTGAGGTTTACCTCTCGCTCTCCTTTCTGACACATATATACACATACACAGAAATGCATTATCTCACAGGCTGTGCAACCAAAACCCAATTCAGAAGCTCAGTCAGTCAATGAGTTTTGTATGAAGGCACCTCCTAAGGCTTCCAAGGCACCATAATGTCACATCTAATGATCTAGAACAAATTCAAGTGAGCTTTAGAAATAACCAAGTGAATATTTAATGACTACAATGGTTATTTCTTGCTAGATATGGAATCATGAGTTTAAAAAACTAAAAAAGGACATTTGTAAATTAATTTACATCCAGCTGCTCCATCAAATGTGATTTTTTTTATTCTTTCAACCGATCACTGAACCAAACACAGGATTGTGGGATTTTATAGCCAGAAAAAAAAACTATCTACGCCACCAGCATTTTCTAAAATACTGTACAATAACTCAAATGAACATTTATTTTTCACTATAAAAAAATCATAAAAATAAGGCACAATGTACTGAATTAATACGAAGGAATTTCCTGTATTCATCACTTTTTATCTGTATTTTAAATTTTGCATTTCACTGCATTGTGTTTTAAGGTCCTTGTACACTGAGTCCGAAATTTTCGTCCAAAATTTTCACTCGTTAAAAAATAAATATGACCTCACATTGTGTCAATCACGTTTACACACTGCCTCTGAAACTTTCGTCCGTCATAAAAAAATTTGGATCGGGTTTGATTTTCTGTGTTTTTCATATCCGTTGCATGCATTTTGAGAGGAAAGGATAACGAATATGAAAAAAAATGGGGGGGGAAAAATTAATTAAAAATGCATACAAAAATTTTGTTGTGTTTTAAGGTCCTTGCATACCGAGTCAAAATATTGACAAGCAAAATATTGAATCTTTTTTATGTAATAAGTCTATTATTTTATTTTTTTTTATTTGAAAATGATTTTTACATTTTTATAATTTACCACTTATTAGCTTTTTAATCAATCCCCGAACACCCTGCAGTTCCCTCACAAACCACAGTTTGCGAAACTCAGCATTAAACCAAATATATCATTATTCAAATATGTAGATACCTGGACAAATTTAAACAGTAACTAACTAACCTGTCTAGCGAAATTCACTTCAAACTATTGCCCATAATGACTGTACTTTAACTTAAAGGGGTAAATGACCGGAAAAGAGGACAGTTCATGCTAAATCTCACTACAGCGCACCTTGTGGCAACAAATAATTGGGTTTTTATTTTAAATTGTGTTTGGACACATTTTGGAACATAAAAATGCAACACTAGAAATGAAATACTGGTGTATTTTGGGCATTATTTTTAAGAGCGCATGCTGAGTATACATTATCAGTATATACTGACCAATCTGATCTGTGACTCTCGATGTGCAACACAACACAAGTTCAGATGACAGACACACTGAAGGCTGTGTACTGTGCAAGGCAGAATGCATTAATGTGTTTTTATATGATTGTTTGTTTTGGATTATTCATGAGCTCGGGGCTGACAGAATCGGGTCACCCGGCACTCAAATCAAAAGATGAACTATGACCAACCACTGTCAAAAAACACACGTCAACCCAACGCACACAACTTCAAAGCCACGACACGCTGTTCTGCGCGAGCTCCGTGTGTTGTATGTTTTATAGAGGCGGGAATCTCTCGCTGTTTCGCTTGATGGTCAATAGTCTTCCCGGACCACACGGACGTATTGCTGCTCTCGTCAGAGCGTGCTCATCCTTCACATATCTTCTGCTCGCTGTGTTTTCTCTTTTCCAATTCCGTCAGATTTCTCCCTCTGCTCTTCTCGTATGGTTCAGTGCGTCCTACAACGGCGTCTCTCATCCATCATCTCTCACTGCTCTCCTCCGGCTCCTGTCTCTTTCTCTCTCTCTCTATTTCATATTGACATGTTGCCACTTCCCAGACCCCTCTCGTTTCATCTTGCTCAACTACCCCTCGGACGGGCTGCTCTGCTCAGGCCCACCACCCTCCCAATACACACACATGTCTCTCTCACATCTGTGAACATACAATAAATGGACTTCATTCACAATGCGCAAGAGGACTACAGTAATATTGTAAATTGTAAACCACACACACACACCAAACAAACACAAATGCCAAAGAAGCACACAAATGCACACATACTGTATATAAAACAGCATGCATGAACAAAAGCACACATATACACACAAAAATGTCCCAGCTAACAAGGACATTCTCAGAAACAAATTTTCTTAGTTGGGCTAACATATAAAAGAAAAAAAGCACAAGCACAAAAGCAGAAACGAACAAATACACATACAGTATAAACACACAATGAAACCTATATAAAAGGCACAACAATACAAAAGCTCTCTCTCAAAAAAAACACAAACAAAAAACATCATAAAGCACATGCACAAAAGCACACACACAAACAAATGCACATACAGTATATAAACACACAAGAAACCTATATACAAAGGTGCAAAAATACAAAAGCTCTCTCTCATTTCATAAAAAAAGCAAATGCACAAACACAAAAACCATGCATGCACAAAAGCACACATACACAAACAAATGCACATACAGTATATAAATGCTGAAGAAAACCTATATAAAAAGGCACAAACATACAAAAGCTCTCAAAAACACACATGCACACAAAACACATACACACACATGCATAGATGCACACGTGGGACATCCAGTAAGTAATGGTATCAGTCTTTCTATATCATTGCCTGTACTGAGCACTGACTCTATTGGTTTCAGATTGCTGTCTGACTGCTTTTGAATGCTCACATGCTGTGTGTGCATGTGCGTAGACGTTTGCATGCACTTCATAATCAAAACACCCATCTTGGCAGGGTGCTAATGTAAACACAGTCCATTTGTCTTCTGAAAATGTAGAATAAATCAGCTAAGTGTCAAAATATCAGATATATGCTTGAGATTTTGCAGTGAAATGCAGCTTGAAACTGAATTTTTACTACATAGTAAATATTAATCAAACAACCTTATTGACAAGATAAGAAGGGGAAATCACTCACTCTTGTGGTACCATTTAAGTCTATGTCAGACTTTACATCTAAATATATTAGTGCTGTCAGTCGATTAAAAAAATAACTAATCACACATTTTTTTCTGAAATTAATTGTGATTAATCCCACCTAACATTAAAGTTTTTAAATATACTTTTATATTGCAATAAATTCACATTCAATCTTCAAATTAACGTAGAAACCACATAAAGACAGTATATATAATATTTGTTAAATATTTTTTATGACTGACAGCGAGTATCACTGACACCAATATTACTGATGTCTCTAGGAAATTGTTCTTTTTTTCCTAATATTTAACCATTGACTATAGCCATCTGACATTACAGTATAATTGAGAGCCATCAATTTTAACATTTATTAAACAAAAAAAACATAATTAATTAAATAAAAAAAATAAATAAAAAAACTTCTAATTTAAGTGAACAATCTTCACATAAACCCATTATTTACCTGTGTCCTTCAGAAAGTAGGAAATAAA
Source organism: Tor tambroides (assembly GCA_021397915.2). Classification (NCBI taxonomy): domain Eukaryota; kingdom Metazoa; phylum Chordata; class Actinopteri; order Cypriniformes; family Cyprinidae; genus Tor; species Tor tambroides. The sequence goes on along the minus strand of JAFVLL020020989.1, from coordinate 4,820 downwards.
CAGAAATTAAATGAAGTTATCAAACACTAAATACTAAATTAAATATAGATGGATCCTTAAAGGGATAGTTCACCCAAAAACTCACCCTGATGTCTTTCCAAACACATAAGACCTTCGCTCATCTTTGGAACACAAATTAAGATATTTTTGACGAAATGTGAGAGCTCTCTGACCCTCCATAGAGAGCAACGCAACTGTAATATTCCCAGGTCCAGAAAAATAATAAGGACATCAGTAAAACAGTCCATGCGACATCAATGACTCAACTTCAATTTTGCGAAGCTACGAAAATACTTTTTTTGCGCAAAAAAAACAAAAATAACAACTTACTCAACAATTCTTCTTCCCCGAGTTACATCTTCCGCCATTTTGGAGAGTATCCAAGAACGTATTTGACGTAATCAGCGTCATTTATGTTCAGGGGGAAAGCACGCGTACGAACGTAATCTGCGTAATAAGTGTTGTTTACGCTTAGGGGAAAGCGCACGTATGCATTGTGACTCTCTAAAATGGCGGAAGATGTAACTCGGGGGAGAAGAATTGTTGAGTAAATTATGTTATTTTTGTTTTCTTTGCACAAAAAAAAATATTCTCGTAGCGTAGCAAAACTGAAGTTGAGTCACTGATGTCACATGGACTGTTTTACGATGTCCTTACTACGTTTCTGGACCTGGGAACATTACAGTTGTGTTGCTGTCTATGGAGGTTCAGATAGCTCCCCGATTTCATCGCATCATCAGGCTATCTGTATTTATAATTCGAATGAAGGTCGAACGGTCTTCGTAACATGGTGAGTAGGTGTACGACAGAATTTTCATTTTGGGGTGAACTAACCCTTTAAAGCAACATAAGTTATTGATTTCCTCTTTTTTTCTTTTGTTCTTTGATGAACAGACATCACAGCAGTTGGGTTATTAGGTTATTTGACTGCTATTACTTTAAGAGCTGCCGCTGCTGAATGTGACGCGGATCAGACACGCATGCTCGTAGTTTAATATGAAATGATACAGGCTGCAGCGCGAGCCGTCGTATTTGTGCGTGTAATTGAAGAGCATGCGCTATGAGAAAAGTATAACGACTGATAGGACAGGAAGATTCGTTTTTACTGACATATGGCAAAACAAAACGTTATACAAAACATTAAAACATTCAGACATTTTTTTTTATTCCATATCAAGTAACAAAAATTCTTTTAGTTTTAGTTATATTTTAAATCACACTGATCACATATTTAGCTTCTTAAATAAACAAGTGCTTTGTAGTTGTTGTGGAATTAAATGGTATCAAGAACCGTGAAGTTTCATTGCTATTGGTGTCGACTACTGAACATTCGGCTTCGTTACAACAGTACTGCAAACATTCCCACATATGTACACATGCAATTTCTTTTCCTGAACTAATAAATGCCCAGTGTCTTGCCAGAAAGCATTAGTGCAGAGCAGAGAGTCTGTCTGCCGCTGCAGCGCGCCAAAACATGCAGCACTAGCGGGAAGAGCCAGAGGAGCTGACGTACCGTCTGAGAGACGGCCCATCGCACAATTCATTATGGCAGGCACGCGATACACACACACAGTCTGTGATGGCCAGTGCTTACATCTCCACGACCTCCTCACACACACACTTACTGTTTGCTGTGTGAAAAGCAGTTGTTTATTTCCTGGAGGAATAGAGCGCTATGTTCGATGAAACCTTCAAAGCTCTCTGTTGTTATTTTGGTGTTTTAATAAAAGGCATGTCCGACAAACTGCTCATTCGGGATTATGGGAAGGCGCTCAAACAAGAGGTGGGCATCAAAGAGAAACTGATGTGTGTGTGCGAGTGTGTGTTCACACTGACAGAGCTTCTTTATTCAGTGGATGTCTGATGAAAATAACTAGACCATATCAATATTATTTCATTATGCAGCATGTCAAAATGTCTCAAGATGCTTTGTAGTGTGCATGCAAGAAAAAGTGTTTCCATGTCTGGCACAGATAATTCCTGACAATCATTGGCTGCAACTATATATATACAGTGCCCTCCACTAATATTGGCACACTTGGTAAATCTGAGCAAAGGTGGCTGTGTAAATAATTTTGCATTGTTTATCCTTTTGATCTTTCATTCAAAAAATTCACAAAATTCTAACCTATCATTGAAGTAAAACAATTGAAAGTGGGGAGAAAATCTCATGATAAAATAAAATGTTTTTCTCCAATGCATGTTGGCCACAATTATTGGCACCCCTGGAAATTCTTATGAGTAAAATATCTCTGAAGTATATTCCCATTCATATTTAAATTGTTTTAGCATACCAGGGAGACTAGGAGCATGAAATTGTCCAGCTATCCAGATTGTCCAATTGTCCAGACTTCCTGTTCCAAAGGATTATAAATATAAAGAAAACTAAGGCCAAATTCCCTTAATCATCCATCACAAGGAGTAAAACCAAACAATAAAGTTCTGATGTGCAGAACAAGATTGTTGAGCTTCACAAAATAGAAAGTTGCTGTAAGACAAAAGCTAAAGCATTGAAAATCCACAATTCCACCATCAGGGCAATAATTAAGAGGCTCCAATCAACAGAAAATGTTACAAATTTGCCTGGAAGAGGAAGTGTGTCCATATCGTCCTAATGCATGGTGAGGAGGAGAGTTTGAGTGGCCAAAGACTCTCCAAGGATCACAGCTGGAGAATTGCAGAGATTAGTTGAGTCTTGGAGTCAGAAAAATAAATATCAAACAGCCCCTAAATCACCACATATTGTTCAGGAGGGTTTCAAGAAAAAGTCTCCTCGCTCATCCAAAAACAAAATCTGGCGTATTCAGTTGTCAGATACGACTGGAACTTCAAATGACACTGGCTTTTATGGTCAGATGAAACTAAAAAAACCCAGCTTTTTGGCAGCAAACCCACTAGATGGGTTTAGTACGAACAGGGATAAAAAAGTACCCCATGCCCACGGTTAAATATACTGCTGGATCTTTAACGTTGTTGGCCTGTTTTTTCAGCCGGAGGTCCTGGACATCTTGTTCAGATGCATGGCATCATGGATTCACTCAAATACCAACAGATAAAAAATCTAAAGCTGATTGCCTCTATTAGAAATCTTATAACGGGCTGTGATTAGATCTTCCATAAGGACAATAATCCAAAACAAACATCAAAATCAACACAAAAATGGGTCACTGAGCACAAAATGAAGCTTTTGCCATGGCTGTAAAATTAAATATCTTCTTATTTAAAATAAAATAGGTTTTTATATTGTAGAAATAAATTCAATATAGAGAACCATTTTTATTCATTATTTTGAACTGAAGACTCAAAAGCGGACACTGCAAAAACTAGACAAAATTGAGCAAACTGAAAAACAGGATGGACAAAATATATATGTATAGAAATATAGAAATCTGTATGCATAATAATAATATTTTATTATTAGATTTAAGCTCTGAAACTACCTTCACATCACAACGACTGTCTGCAGGATGTTTCTCGTCTCTCGTTTGCGTGAAGTTCAGCATTTCCCAACTTTCTAACACTCTCACCACTCGCTCGGCACCACTGTCAATCCCACAATCCCCTGCTGCTCAGCTCCCATAGAGAACGAATTGAAAATGGCCGCTCAGTTTGTCCGACTTTGCACCAGTGGACACGTGTGATAAAAACAAAGCAGAAGATGAAGTGTAAAGCAGTCTTTAGACTATCATCACAGTCAAATACAGTGTGTCGGTATATTGAATATATTCTGTTTGTGTCTGGAGCTGCCAGTAGGTGTGTACATCACAGAGACAGAGCAGATCAATCTCTCTCTCTCTCAGTCTCTCCTGGCTGAAAGTCAGATAAAACACATGCTGACTCACAATATATGTGTGTGCGCACTGGTGTGTGTTGTGTTTGTGAGTCCCTCCACCCAATCAGACATCTGTTATGGATCAATTAACTCGACTTTCATGTTTGTCAACTCTGATGATAAACTGATATGGATCATTAGCGCTTTAATTGGTCGATTATACCTTTAAGAACAACTGGAGAGAATTTACGAACGGAGGTGCATTCAGTTTCTATTCTAGTTGTGTTTAAAATTCACCGCGGTACAGACGGGTCTTCTCGGTTCACTGGCCTACAAAGTCCACTACAACTCGAGCAGGAAACATGAACTCCAGGAGACGAGCGGACACTTTCTCCTCTGCTCCTCGCCTTCCCACTTTCCTTCACTCTGTTTGCTATCAATTTTCTCCTCATTCTATCCTCCATCGGTTCGGTTTCAAAGAGCCCTGGGTGTATTTGCACATGAATGGGCATGTGGTGTTTAATTACGACCTCAGATGCACCCCCCTTGTGGAAGAGATGAGAGACACATGACACAAAGCAGATCAGCCAAATTAAACTTTGACAAAATGGCAGTGGGCATGCACTGGTATTCCTCAGACGTCATTGTTTGGATGGTAGAGGGCCCTTTATGTTCTGTTCTTTAGAGAGAGACTGGAGGAGTCTGGGAGTGCCGGCACGGCGGATTGAAATTCACTTAGGTTTATTCTTAATTCTTAATATGCTTAACATCACTATTATTATTATTATTATTATTATGCAAGATTTTGTTATTATTATGTTGTATATAACTTTATATCTTTGCATGATAATTATGTGAATTATATCAATAATACAATAATTTTTCTTATCAACTACATAATAATTATTATTATTATTATTTATTTATTTATATATATATATATATATACATATAGTATCTCACAAAAGTGAGTACACCCCTCACATTTCAGCAACAATTTTAGTATATCTTCTCAAGGGACAATACTATAGAAATGAAACTTGGATAT